>PVIC010001798.1:20926-85705 GCA_004025085.1 Thryonomys swinderianus | reverse complement strand
ATTCTTTGGAAAATCTACAGCATGACTCATGCAGTTATGTAATCTTGATACAGAACAGAAGTGGCTTTGCAGATCTATGTAGGAATTTTAAAACTATATTTAGATAATTGAATATTTACAAAGAAATATTTCCTACTGCACACCACACTCAGGAAGGAACTCTGTTACTTCAGGACTGTGTGTTGTGTGACCAAATGAGCATCTCTTAGAGTTTCATCTCTTTAAGTATATAATAAATGATACAATTTATGTTTTGAATATTTAGAATATCAAGTAGCATAATGATTGAAAAAGTTTTGTGAAATGAAACACTTGTAAAACGAGATCCTCTCTGGCAGATAGGACTTGAAGGTCAGGCCAGTGGCTTCATCATATAAAAGTGTAAACCCATGACAGTAGTACCGACAGCCCTCAAAAATAGCTTTTAAAAATCTTACCAGTCTGTCATATAAATATATAATGATGGTTTTATAAAGTACATGTTATTAATTAAATACTCTGCCACAGTGATCGCCCGAGCCTTTGGAGCATCCTGAAGTGTGGATTTTTTAACTCAATCAGCCTTTGAAGTCATTTGGCTTCATCGTCTTTTATATTTTATGAGACTTGTCTACTTTTAGATTGATAATCCTGAAAAAGGGTCAGTCAGAGTTTCTACTGGTGAAATAAGAATACAGCTACATGTCACACATATTCTCTTAGCAGCAGTTGGAAAATACTTCATGCCAGAAAATTCTGAATGAGAACAGACCCATGGGTCTTTTAAACAAGTACTAAAACACGAATTTAAACAAGTACTAAAGAAGAGAATACTGCAAATATTTGAACTTAATTATGGATTGTCTCAGATTCTCTAAGGTTTCTTTTTTTTAAAATTAATGATTGAAATGTCACATGAAATTCTGAAGAAATGGTAATATAGGTAAAATTTTTTAAAAACAATATCATGGTTCAAGAGTGTATTAAAGGTGCAAATGTGGAAAATGTCGTTTTGCTCCATAGTAATACATGGGAAGCTCTCTTATTGTACACACACATTTTTGCCATGATTCTGATTTAGTTAAATGCATTTAGACTGAGTAAGATAGTTATTCATGTGTCGGCTTTGTCTATGTGCTCAGTTATCTCTGAGATTTGTCACAGGTTCTCTGTCCCACAATTTTCTGCCTTTAAGACCCAATTATCTTGATTTCCTACTGACTCTCCTGCTTCCTATATTGACCTTCTCAGATTAGGGTATATTTTGCTACTGGAATGAGTTTTCTAAAATGCAAATGTAATTAAAGAACTACTTTCACGACTTTAAATTCAAAAAGAAAAGGCAAAAATCACCATATACAAGGCCTTTCCAGACTATGTTCTAATCAACTCTTCCTACCTCATCTACTGACAATTCCTTCAGGGAATTATTAATTATGTAGGAACAGTCAGTCCTCATTCTGTTTCACACAGAGATTGGTAAACAGTGGCTCATGAGTTGTATCTGGTCCATTTTGACTTAAAGCTTGTGAATATTCAACCTTACATAACACAGTAGTGCCAATTTGATACCAATATATACACCTCCCATCAGTGTGTGAAGATGCCACTAAAATTACATTTTAACACCTTGTATCATCGGATTTGATTCTGGTCAAAATGGCAATAGAAAAAGATCATACACATTTGACTACTACTACAATGATTTTTGAGATATTTGAAATACTTATCCCCTTTCTTTTCTGAAATGCTTCATATTTAATCATGAACGTTTTTGATATTAGATATGAACACTAATTCTTGCATACCAGACCTTCCCCAAAGCCTCATAGCTCATGGGTGGGGCTTTTCAGAGGTGGCCTGATCTAGGATGAGTGATGTTGGGATGAAACGTATGTGGCCACCAAAGTAGTGCACTTCTTGGTTTGGCATGGTTCTGCGTGTGGATCATGTTGTGGCCCTCCCTTAGGGCGGTGGTGTGGTGTGCTGGCTGCACTCACTGTCCAGATACCCTGGAAGGGCTAGAGAGGAGGGGCGGGCTGCAGCCGCTCCTTGCTCTCCTGCCTGTTGTGTGTCCTGAAGTCTTTCTCCCCTGCGATCCCCCTTTGCTGTCCCAGCCTGCTGTGGAGCCAGCCAACTGTGAACTGAAACCGTGAGCCAAATAAACTTTTCTCCTTTAACTTTGAGTATCAGGTATTTTATCTCAGTGAAGAGAAAAGTAATTAAGACATGGATGCAATCACCTTTTACATATGGATGCCAACTCTTTATCAGATACTTATGTTGCAAAACCTTTTCTCCTTTTGGATGACACAGGAGAACGAAAAATTCTCTTTAACCTCTTAAATTTGTGACTAGGTCCCTTCTAATAAAAGATTCATTTTTTTTAAACAAGCATGACAGTTTATTTAATAGAGTTATCAGAGATATAGGAGCCTTTCTAAGGAAGCGAGGTCCCTAAGTCACAGTTAAACCTGAGTGTTTTTAACAAGTCTGAGGAACTGTGGGCAGCTGGAGAGCTGATGATAATGCAAAATGTAGGAGTCAGTGGAAGGGACCGCTCCAGCCCCCAGGCTGCCTCCTCTCCCGTCAGGGAGGGGCTCTCTCTTCTATGGGGACCTTATTGCCTGTTTCAGGAAAGGCTTGGAAATTGCCCTGCAACAAGGGTATGGGAAGATCGAAGAGACTTGCTTGATTCTGCTTTCTTCTTACCAGTTTAATGTATTTAATACATGAAGATACCATACTCTGGAATAATGTACTGTGAATACAACCATCAACTTTTCTTCACTTGTTTATGGTAGATTGGTGAATACTGGTTTTTAATTTTATTTTAATCTCTCTTTTTGCAGTGGTTAGCACTTACTTTTAGGCCTTTTCCAAGTTGAATTAAAAAAAAAAAACTTTTCCTTTTTTCTCTGAAAGTTGTGAAGGTGTGTAGTTTGCATTTAATTCTGGCTGGAGCTGGGCTGTTCTCAAGAGTGTGATACGCAGTTGACAAGTGTTTCCAGGTTTTTCCTCTTCTTGTGTAACAGTGAATTATCTGCTTACCGCATTTAAATTGACACAGTGATCAACAAAATGACTTCTGTCCTAAGTGAATAGTGGACACCTGAGTTATGACTGGCCTGAAATACGAACAACTTGGGTTACGCCTGGAATTTTATTTTTAACTTGAGAACAGTGTCTTGAGTTACATCTCCAATACTGGCTGTTTGTGCCTCCAGATGGTCTGAGATATGGATTTAACAAGAGCCATGGAAGGAACATGACAGCACCCTCTCCTGTGTGGTGTTCACTGAGATATCCTGGGTCCATGTCTCCCTAACACACTGAGATTGGCCTGTGCCCAGGAGAGAGACTCTGAAGGCTGTGGGAGAAAGCCTGCACCTTCTTTGACCAACTTGGGTTACAACCAGCCCTCGTGAATGAATTGAGTTCCTAAGTCAAGGGTCCACTGTATTAAGAACCTGCACAAGTCATTCATTGCATTTCTGTTATTTTTAAGGGGCAACACATCTATTCCATGCTGATGCTCTGTGATTTGAATTACTTTATCTCTACAGTGCATAGTTACCTAGGGAAGTCGTGTTCCTGTGACTAATTCTGCTCTTGCTTGCCTAACCTGTTCTTCATATTTTACTCTGTGCAGCTTCTTCAGATCCAAAATTTATTGAATAATTCATCTCTTCATTTCTGAGAAATCCTTTATTAAATTTACTTAGTTATTTTAAATTTGGATATGTTTTTCTTTTATGAAAATACCATTTAGTCACTTAGTAAGTGGCTGCTTATTTTGTTACTCCTGATGCCACCTCCATAATTCTTATGATTTATGGTTTATTTCAATAAATGTTTCATATGTAACTACTTTCTATTATGTACTCAACAGTCCAGACACCTGCAGTCCTTTGCGGATTTAGACCTGGTGTTTCTATGGACTCACACAGAGAGTTGATTTCAGGAGCACTTGGTGACCTTTGATTGGGAGTTAATTGCTTTGTGTTAGACTGTGGGGATCCTGGAGGCCTAAATCGATCCTGCTTTCATCTGAAGGAGAATTTGCACCTTCTTATACTCATAGCCAAGGTACCACAGGACACGGGCATTGTGCCCATATTCACAGTCGCTTAGGCAGGGCAACCCTCTTGTTACCCAGACCCAGTCAAGGCTCCCAGGGAAACATGGCCTTGGCCCTCCCTCCAGGGCCACCAAAAGCTTCTGACTCCACCATGTCCTCAACTGCATCGCACACAGCTCTCTGTCTAAATTATCTCTCTTACAAGAGCAGGTCCTAGTGAGCACTCGTAGCTGCTGTGATGCCAGCGGGGTGTCCTCTCTCAGGGTCCTGGGGAAACCTCATCTGCCAGGCTCCCAGGCCTGAAGGTCAGACCATGAACTCTGATGTTGCTATTTTCTCCAAGACTTTGTCCACAGCAGCACTCTCCTCTCTAAACTTCAGGTGGTTCATTTCCCACAACCCAGAAAGGAAACTGTTAAGGTATCTTAAAGGCAACATACATAGAAGAAGGGCTCCCAGAGGGCAGACACACAACCTGTGCCTGTCCCTGCTGCTTCCCACTGTTGCTCCTATTATTATATAGTAGTAGCGGGATTAGTGGTGGTGGCATTTGGGAGTACTGGGGGTCAAACGTAGGGCCTTGCATGGTAACACAGAATTGCCAGCCTTTAATTATATTCTTCACGTCTAATGATATACACAGCTGATTGTGTATCCTTAGGAAGGTCACACATCAACTGAAAATATCTTAATGCTGAAATTAACTGAATTAATTTACAGAGACTGTGACCCCTTTGTAAGCCAAAGCATCTAGTCTACACAATATCAATTGTTAAAGAACTCCAATATGTTCAGAAAAGGCACTACTGGGAACTACTCTAATCAAGTTTGAATTCCAGCCTTTTCACTTGCCAGCTAGGTGACTTTGGGTAAGTTACCACAGCACCATTTCTTAGTTTTCCTTTTAGTAAAATGCAGATAAACGAACATGTCTACCTTCTAGGTTGACAGGAAGACTAAGTGAGTTAAAGTATGGAAAGTGCTTAAAACTCTAAGTGCCATCTCACTTAATAAAGCTCAGCACATGTTAGGAGCTTATATCCTCTTTCCAAACCTAGGCATTTTCAACTGTACATATTTATTATGACTTCAAACTGGTAGCATTAGATGGTGATAATGCTAATTTCTAAAGATAGTCTGCTGGATGTGGTAGCTCCTGCCTGCAATTTCAGTACTTGGGAGGCAGAGGCAGGAGGATTGACACAAGTTTCAGGCCAGCCTGGGTTACACAGTGAATTCAGGGTCATCTTGAATTACAAAGTGAGACCTTGCCTCAAAAAACTAACTAACTAAATAAATAGAAATTAAAAAAATAAAAACTCACTAATGTCATTGTGTACCACATCACACACACTGGTTGAGCAGTTGCCGAGTATGAAACGCTGGGTTGGGCTGAAGCCCCAGACTGAATGGGGCTCTTCCAGCCGTGGGTGCACAGTACAGGAGACAAGGGTGGCACATGCTCTCAGGGCCACACACACTCACGTTGAAAGACTTGGGCCCGTGACACCAAAGTGTCATGAACAGGACATCTGCACAGGGCCAGAAAATTGTTTCTGGCTTCCTACCATCTAAAACACTGCTTAAAGTCATGCCACATAGAAGCTCCATGTGGCTTTCATAAAAGCAAATAAAAGAGAGCTCAGAGGAGGTAAGTAGCCTTGTCTCCAGTGTCCGTTTGCTGATGGTGCCGCTATGCTACCCAACCTCTTGTCTGTCCTTTTCCTTTGAAGATGTGGGGTCAGCCACCTATCAGTGCTTTAGTACTGCCCTCTTTCAAGAAAGGAAGGAAGGAGAGAGCGAGGCAGGGGAAGAATAGAAGAAAGAAGCAAAAGAAAAGAGAAATAGAAGGCAGGAAGGAAAAAATGAAGGAAGGAGGGAGGGAAGAAAAGAAAGACAGCAAGTGCCACTGTCTCTTAAAGAGACATAAGAAAAATTGAAGACCTAGAAATACAATTAACAATCATATCAAATCCTTCTGGGACAACATCACAATCCAGGAGACTTGGCTGATGGGTGGGATATGAGATGGTGCTTTGAGAAAGTCATAAAAGCAAACTGAGAAAAAGGGAAACATGTTACATGCCCTGTTTACACCCAAGAAGGCCTTTCTTTCCTGCCCCTTCTTTTGTTCCTTCCTCCTTTCATCAACTAGGTGAAGTATTCCATGTCCAGAATGTGTGTCTGGCCCATGGATAGGCCCTGAATTCTCCCTAAGCAGCAAGAGAGAGAAAATCTCTGCCCTGCACAGTTCACAGCCCCAGATGGTGGCAAGTATGTAAGTGTCAGTTGGAAATGAAAATTCCACACCAAGAATTAAAACAGGAAGATGAAAGAGGGTGCCATGGTGAGCAAGTTGGACTTGACTGCAAGATCTCTCAGAAGAAGATATGGAGGGGGATGGGGCAGCTCTTCCTTTACACAGAAAGAATATATCATACAGTAGCGAAAAGGCTTGAAGTTTCTGTCTATGTAGAGACATTAAAGGAATTTCAGAGACTGTGAAGCTCCTTAAAGATAGATAAGATTATTTAGCAGAGAATGATAATTTCACATCTGTGTTTTGGGGGAGCCCACAACCTTGAATTCAAATATTGTAACCATATACTCCTGGGAATAATGAGCTGACCCGGATGTGTGTTGACACACAGTGAAGGGAGAGGAAGACCAGTGATAAAGGAGGATATTTTCCACATAGGGATCATCCTGTGTGGGCCCCGTGGGAGTAAAATAGGGTTGGGTGCAAGTTGCTGGGAAATAGGAGGAGGAGAGAAATACTGAATTGTGTGTCCACAAACAGTGTGTAGAGCAGAAAGGCTATGTAACAACTAAGTGGAAAACTCCAAGTGCACTGTTTACAAAATGATAACTATGGAAATCTTGAGACATTAGGGAAAAGAGGTTTATGATAATGTCACTGATTTTTTTCCCCCTCCCATACACTATAGGATCAGAGAAGTCTCTTCCTCAGGGAAAATTCTGGAATATTAAAATCTAGGCACAGCATGTAATTAAAAGGCAATGCACTTGACATTTTTGTTGGCAAAATCTCAGCCTGCCAGATCGGGGCCAGCCATCCAAGCATGCCTTTCCCAGCTCTCACAGGGACACAAGTACATTTAAATGCAAAATAATATAAATTCTAAAGAAATGATCAGAAATAAGAAAAAAATCTTTAATGGTGTCAAATGATAAGGGTTAATGTGATCTGAAAGAGTAAAGATGATCTTCCTTTCAGCCTGTTCTTACTGTTCCTTTTCATAAACCAGAGTTAAGACTAGCTGTTTTTCTTGGCTGGTTTTTACTTGTGCATTCGATTTCATTTTGAGCCGGTCATTTTCCACCAAGGCTTAGATAATTCATTAATCTGGCATCTCTCTGGAGAACACATCATATGGTTTCAATCACATTAATAGAGGTCACACTGCAGTCTTCACAGGTGTTTATTTACAAATTAGAGACGACCTTCATACCGACTAGAGGAGTCAGATTAAAAATGATTTCATTTGAGTTACAGCTTTTCTGGGACAATTTGGTATCAAGTCTAAATCATGAATAAATCTTTTGAAATTTGATGTGGGATTTGTAGCCTAAAATACCTTTTGGCCCTGGATGAATGAATGGATGAGAGTCACATTTTAAAGTAGTTCTTGATTGTCCAAAATTGTCTACTGACTATACTTGGCAATTTCTAACTTTCCAAATATCAAAAACATCTATATCCAGAATGTTTAATGGATTGCATTTTGTCCAGTTTGAGATAATAAGTCTTTCTGTGTTTGAAGGCTTTCCCTTGTCTAAATAAGACTCTTTCAATATAATAAAGTTCTGGTTGGAACTCTGGTGTTGTTTGCGTGTCTGATGGCACAGGTCAAACATCCCAGCACTGTCGGAGGCTGAAGCAGGAGGAGGCAATTTCCAACCTGTGGGCAATTTAGCAAAATACTGCACCAAAATAGAAAGTAAAAAGGGATGGAGACATAGCACAATTCATAGGGTCTCAGTGAAATCCCCCTTACCACCACTATATATACATATATCTATCTATGTATACATGTGTATATGTAAAGTCCCCTCTCTCCCAATGTCTTCCCTAGCTCTTCTGACTCACTGGGTCTTCTGAATTCCAATGCCACTGTTGGTTCTGCTGCATATTTTCACTTATTTGTATTCTAATTAACAGCTTAACAGAGCAAGTATGGAGCTTTTAAAGGGGAAAGGCTTGCACAGACTTGAGGAAGCTACTTTTCTCACCCAGTTTCTTCCCCTATAAAACAGGACAATAATCTTTCACGGATGCTTCTTGCATTAACTGAAATAATGCTGACGAGAGTACATACAGCACTATGTGCGGCCCTCTGGCTGTCTTCTCTGAAAGTACATACTGGTATTTATGGTAAGTAGAAAAGAGTCAGGAATATATATAATCCACAAATCCCTCACCGTACCTTAGAAATCTGGTACAATTTGCCACTGTTTGGAAAACAGCGTTTTCTAGTCTAAATGCAAATAAACGATTAGGCTTTTGCTTACTATTGCAAAAGCGACAGTTGGCACAAATTAGTTCTTGGGAAAAACTATGTGCCTGGCATTGGGGACTTCAGCTCACTGTCTGGGTGGCTCCTTTCTCTCCCAATGGCTCTTTAGGCTGCCTCAGGTCCCACTGTGGCCACATGAGAGGGGATTTTGTTTGTTTTGTCTGTTGCATCTTTGCTATCTGAATTTTGGTCCCTTACTTTTCTGTGCTCAAAATCTCTTGCTCAGAGCTCTCCAAGAATTGACTTTATTTTCCTCTGCACTCCTCCAAACTCACTGAAACCGCTCTTCAAAAACTTCATCTACTTCACAGTGCTGGCTAATGAGGCCCTTACTCCAAGTGAGACCAACTGGCACCAGTGACTCCTGGCTTGGGAGGAAATGCCCACCTCCCTGAGCTGTGGAGGGGTCTCTTGAGGTGTGGTCCTCCAGAATCACCACCGCATGCAGCCGATCCAGAGTCCTCAGTGTTGCTGCGAGATCTGCCCTGCTGGACACCATGGTCTCTTTCACTGCCCAGTTCCCTTCCTCACAGACTTCCCTGAGCTCATATCGGTGAGAACGTGTCTTCTCCCACTCCCTCCACGTTGTGTTCCTCACAGTCTGGGACAGCAGCGAGTAAAGGTTTTCAAAGGAAGGTTGTGCTCTTTCACCATCTGACACATATTTTTGGACATTAAGTGTGGGCATCCTGCATAAATTTAGCTATTTGGGAATCATTGCAGAAACCAGATGCCAGAATACAAGATTCATAATGTAAAAGATTAAGCCCCATTATCACTACATTTTTTTGTCTTTAAAAAATACTGAATAACTTTTCTGCGCTGTTGCCAAGGGAGGTGAGACTGGAGGAAACAAAGAAAAGAACAAAGGAAGAGTTAAAAGCCCGCATCTGAAAGATCAAGTGTAATCTGAGAAATAGAAAGCCTGAAAATATTCAAAATATTTTTACAATTATTCTATATCATTTATCTGAAGACTAATTTCCAATTGTCTCAATGAGAGCCTAGGTGAAACTGGAAGTGAAAATTGGTAAAAATCACAGGCTCTATTCTTTCGTTCTTACAGGATGTTGGGAAGAAATAATGTCTTTGTCTTGCAAAATACAAAAACAAGCCTTTAATTCTCTCATTAACTTCCTTCAATTTCTCTTCTTTTCACTTCCTCTAGCTAACATGTAACACCTCAAAGCTCCTCTCCGCAGCATTAGATTGACAAGACTTACAGACAGGAGCCGTCCTGGGGAGCGGCAGGGGGCGCCCTTCTCTTGCCTGCTCCTCTGGGTCACACCAGTGGTGTCTGTGGCACATTTAGGGCAGGAAGAACTGGCCCAGTTCTCCTGGGCCCTCACCAGAGGAGGCTCAGAGTCAGAGGCATTGGCTCCAAACTGGCATATGGAAGCTGACACCGTTCATCCTGACAGGAAAATGAATGAACTCCTGGAGCTAGGGTGATCACTCTTGGGAGCGGAACACTTTCAGGGAGGGGAGACTGAGCCCAGTGTTTCTTTGCACAAAAGTTCTACTAAGAGAGAGGCAGAATGACTCAATCTGATTTTCCTAAATGTGGAGGTCAAAATCGTTATGACAGGGGCCGGAGGGTTAGCTCAGTGGTTCCGGTGCCTGCCTCGCAAGCGCAAGGTCCTGAGTTCGATCCCATAACCACATATGATGCTGGGCGTGGAGACTCACGGCCACCAGCCGTCAATACCACATACCACAATGCCGGGTGTGGTGGCTCATGCCTGTAATCTCAGCACTCGGGAGGCAGAGGCAGGAGGATTGCTGAGTTCGAGGCTTGCCTGGGCTACATAGTGAGCTCAGAGCCAGCCTGAACTACAAAGCGAGATCCTGTCTTAAAAAAAAAATCGTTATGACAGGAGGTCAACCTATCCTCGGTTCAAGACTGCTACAGTCAAAGAGAAAGAAATCTTATCTTTTCAAGGTATTCTTCGATCACAGGGAGTTGGGAAAGGGAACTAACAGTACCTTTGCCAGAAAGAAAACTGTACTAGAACCAGAGTTTCTTGGATCACAACATGCTAACCCATGGCAATGTGCAACCCTGACCTCTTTCCCGGATCTGCAGCTCTGAAGACTTGGAACGTCTGGCCACTGTCTGAGGTTTACAACATGAAACATGATCCAGAGGGTGACATATTCTTTGGAAAGAGCAACTGGCCATCTCTAAAATGGATGAGGTGCTGCAAATTTTTCAGGGGACCCTAAGCAGGGAGGGCTGGGGAGAGGAGGAAAGATATTCAAAGAAACCTCTTATGGAAGCCTGAGAAAGAAGATTTGAAAAGTGGTTTACAAAATATCATAGGACATATACACTTAAGTGGGCTCAATCCCTAGCTAACTCCTTATACACTGTTGCATACTTTTCCTCTGGACAGGGTAGAGGCTGGGATAACTGTGCTGTGGTGTGAATGGGCTGCTAGAAGAAAGGGGTCCATGTGGGGTAGGGAGGGCCTGATCCTTTCCATTCCTTATGGAGCTCCAAATTACCAGGATCTTCATTTGGATCGGTAAATCATGGCCTTGTGAGTCTTCTTGTCCCTCAGGAGCATATTTAAAGAAAAAGTATGTGATAGTTGCCTATTACACATTTGCAGTAACAATCAATGTGTAAATTCAGTATCAGGTGGGAAAAGTAATATTTTAATATTTTCAGTTTATAAAATGGCAGCTACCTGCTACCTGATGTTTGAAAACCACTGGCATCGACAGTGACTTTCTAGAGAATTCTGGGCAGCGCACCACAGTAGGAGTAAGGTTTTGCCTGCTAGGTGAGGCTGAGTGGAAAGACTCATCCCAGAGGCAAACATGCAAAGTGTCCAGCATTTTCATGCCCTGATTAAGAACTGAAAAGACAGCAGAGGACTTGGAGATCGGCTGTCACCCTCCCCTAGAGCATGGCGCAGTCTCAACACAGACATGGAAAGCAGAGATGACTTTACACTACGTGGGATATGGCATGAATAACTCCCCCGCAGCTCACGCTGAGATTCAGCCCTGCTGTGGAGATTGAAGAGTGGTGAGAACTTGACCCGTCATCCTGGGAGGAGATGGGAACTTGGGGAAGTGATTAGCATTAGCTGGGGTCATGATGGCGAAGCCCCGTGTGTGCACTGCTGGCTTTATACTGGGAACGAGAGACTCCGGTGAGCAGTTTTTCTTCGTGTCTCTCCCCATAGGGCCCTGGGGTGCACTGCAACTCCAGGATGTCTCTGCACACACCCTGTACCTAAGCCCTCCTTCTCTATAAATCACTCATTTTGTGGCATACAGGGACAGCCACTGAAACCAGGTAAGACCACCCTTCTGTCTTTATGCTGCAAAGTCCTTTTCTACACAAGCACTAGCTTTTGGTCTTCTCTATCTTTCTAAAGTCAAATCCCCCCATCAAACTTCTCAGAAGTCAATGCATAATCTCAGCCCCTCAACTTTCCTTTCTTTTTCTCACCTCCAGATGTGGCATTTCTATCCTTTTCCTCCTACCATCCCTATTATTTTCATTTAATTTGATTATTAAAAGTCAGCTGGGAAGTATTCTTTTTAAAAAATATGATGAAAACAAATATTTTGATTTAGCACATTTTTAAATGGGCTATTTCAGTTGTCACATTTAACTTAAATAAAGAACACATCTAGGGAAATCAGGTAATTCAGATTTTAGTCTCTGTCTCTTTGTATTATTTTTCTTTCCCAAGGGTGTTTTCAATGTACTCCTGCATTTCTAAGTTGACATATTTCAAGTCATAACAGTAACTCAATCTTTAAAGCACACAGTATTTCAACTCACATGAACACGCTAAAATAATTCCTTGTAAGAGATGGGTAAACAGCCAGACAAATCTTAACCTAACACAACACCATGTACTTTGGTAACAGAAAATCTAATCTAAGCCCTTGGCCAAAACTACTTGCAATGTAACAGATGATGTTCTCAATAGAAGATTTTGTTGCTATGGCATCAGCAAACCATGATTTTATGAACTCTCTTGTTTACCAGGAATATTTTTAAGGAAAAAGAGAAGACTGATGGTGGCCTACCCTGTTTCTATTTGTTGACAATAAATGTTAATCTAGTAGCAAGCATGAAAAATTAATGTTAATATTATCTTAGTACACAGAGGCAAAGCCATGGTTTAGCTCATTTTTCCTAATGTTCAGAATCTGTCAGTAGATTCTGCAGTGCGTAGTTTGCACTCATTAACATGTACCAGTAGAACGAACATGAGAGAACAAAATGTAAACTGTGATATTTACTTTCTCAATTGAGGTCACACAGAGTGTTAGTTTATTTTGAAGTATAATACGCATATCTCTGACATATGTGGAATGAATTCTGAAAAGCTGAAAGACTTTGTCAGTCTGTTTAAATTAGATTATCTTGAGCTATTCTAAATCCCCAACAAACAGAGAAACTTGGTTTTGTATTCTACATGTATGAACTTGGCTGACAACAAAGATCTGCAGAAGGCACTCTCTCCCTTGGAGGCTGAGTTTTGTCTTCCTTCATTAGTCTGTATGAATTCATATGGCAGAGTCACTGGTTCAGACAGGTTGCTGTTTCCAACTCTTATTATAGCAAAGTTACTTAAGCTGAATCTCAAAGGCTACAGCACATCCTTATAAACCTTTTGCCAATTTGTCCTACCTTACCAAGAAAGAAGAAGTAAACAAATTAAGTGAAGATGAAAATTGATGATTTTGTAGATTAGAAAGTTAGGGGTTGATCCCAGATCAATGTGATAAAATGCTGACTAAAACAAGTGCACCTCAGAGAAAAGGTTAAAAGAAAAATTTCTGTGTACATATCGGTTTCCCATGGCCATTGGAAAAAACATCACACATTTGTTTACTGAAAACAAACATTCATTTATCAGTGTTCTGGAAACCAAAAGTTCAAAGGCAGCATGGTGCACTTCAGCAGAGTTATGCCAGGTTCCTGCAGGGCTGTTGGCTCCCTGGACCTGGGGCCACAGAAGCCCACTTCTGCTTCTGGGCTCCCACCACCCAGACTTTCTCCATGCCCAGTGCTATTCTGCCTTGCTCTTACTAGGACAAGCAGCACTGAATCAGGGTCCACTCTGCAAAGCCAAGATCATCTTCTCCCCTACAGAACCTTGAGTGAATCACATCAGCAAAGTTCTCTTTTTACCACAAGGTTAAATTTATAGGTCCTAGGGATTAAGAGCTGATATCATTACATCATTATTACACATCTTAAATCTTTATGATCTTTAGCATATGTGAGACAGTATGTCTTAAGATACATACTTTGAAGAACGAAGAGAATTCCAAGAGAACCCACTTCTAAGAGAGCTACATGATGCCCTTGTTAGCACATGAGCAAAGGTGGACAAAATCGGTTATGTCCACGTCTCTGCCAGGGTACCAGCATCGAGGCCACTTCTCTTTACTTCCCGCTGTCTATTGCCTGTTCTTCCTGTCTGCAGAACCTCTACTGACTGAGTCTTCACTGGTCCACACAAACACTGCAGAAGGCTCTGAAATTGGGTTTCATAATTTAGCCTTCTCTTTCTGGGTATGTCTGATTTTCTTTCTTTCACCCAAGTGAAATAACAGAATGCAGTCACATGGGTGAGTTTCCAGGAGATAAAGGGCAATGCTTAGAAGAGGGATAAGGATCACTCCTTCCATTATAAAAATAGTTGAGTCAGGAAAAACTACTCTGTGATGTGACGAAAGTCTTTGGGTACTTCTGAGACCTATTTTTCTCATTTTTAAATGAGAAAAGCCACTCCAGTTGTTCAGGGTTATTTCCAAGGTTACTGAATACACATATACATTAGTGCCTCAATTCATGAACTTGATTCTTTTCATATTTTGGTTGCAAACAGAATTGGGTGAGAACCAAATCAAATTCATTGGTTAGGTGCAATCTTATCCCTGTGGAAAAACTTTGGTTCTTGTTCAGACACATCCTCTAAGTGACTGGCACACACCAGGAACCAATATAGCATTTTTAGAATTACTATGAGGAAGAGGATACTATTGGCATGCAATACACTATGGCCTTGAAGATTCCATAATTTTGAAGAAAAATAAGTGTTTTTTGTATTCCAAGTGTTATGCAGCAATCTTTTTTAATTTCTTTGCTTATAATGGAAATTTCAGTAGTAGTTGAGTAAGTATTAATTTTGGGTTATTTTTGCTCCCACTATGATAAGTAGAAACGATGTCACATTGAACTTGTGGTTGAGCCAACATTGACCACAGTGTCCTTTTCACACACTCTGGCTATACTGACCCATTTCCTAGGGAGATTTCCTTCACCTGCTGTGCTAACCGGGGCAGGAGGTGTAAATGGTGTTAGGTTTAGAGGTTACAATCTAGAAAGGAAGCAGTCATTAAACTGCTACGTCTAATAAATTTCAGTGTTACATAGAAACAATTTACTCTTCTTTTCAGAATCGAGTTGTATTTCAAAGTGCTCAGAAGACTCCAGAATTCCTGATGTCACCTCTCTCATAATTTGTACTAAGCACTTTCTCTACGGCTAACACACTTTCACTGGCAAGAACATTCTCCCACCAGCCTGGGAGTGAGGTGTGCTCCCTTACCCATCACTTCTTGAGTTAATGTATCTAACAATTCCACCACAAACTGACTTGACTAGCACGTGTTCCACTAGGAAACTGTGCATCTAACCACCAGCATGTACTGTCTGATGCTTCATTCATTAGTCTATTCCAGGAAGAAACATGCATGTGGGCAGCACTATAAGTCAGGCCATGTGGGGCTCATGTGCGATGAACAGGCCACATCCATATTCAAAGAGTTCTAAAAACCTTTCAGGAAACTGGGTGCCTAAAAGTCAAACTGCCCTTTATAAATTTTTTTCATAGCTTCCTCTGTTGAATGAACGATCATTTAGGAGCTTCATAAATGCCAAGTTCTTCTAATATATTATTGCAATGGGCTCTCCCAGCACCCTGGGGCTTGCTGTGTCTCCCACAGGAGCTGAGGACCAGGCTGGCATCACTCACTTCGTGCTTTTTCGCAGAGGTTCAGCTGCCTTGAGTTCCTGCCTCCAAACCCCGCCCGCCCAGCCCAGTCGATATGACATCTAAGACCTAAAGGCGATCCCAGCAGTTCTGGTTTCAAAGTGCACAGGCTTCAGAGAAAATGAAAATGGGGGTTCTAAAGTACAGTAAATATATGATTTATAACAATATTTAATCATTTAAAAGGAAAACTGTCATAAAAGCTCATGATAAAATAGCAACTGAGTGCAAATATAAAGCACTTATGAAAATGTCTAAAATTTGGTGAGATAAAAGGTCAAAATGATACCAACTGTTTACAATATTGTTTCAGAAGAATGTTCAATGTCTTATTAATCGTTTTGAGAAATTTGAAGGCAGAGGAGTTGATTCCCCGGAGCACTGCAGACAGCAGCCCCTCTGCTCCCGCAACAAAGTCAGTCTTGAGACTTATGATTCTTTTACCAATCTGTAGAGACAAACTCTTTTGCATCATTTCTTCTCATTTTCTCTGCGTAGTTTTGTTCAGGTTCTGCTCACCCTTCGTGTCTGGCTATCTGTGCTCCTACTATTCCCATCTGGACGCAGCCTCCAAGCTCAACTGAGTACACTTTAGTAAGTTCCACATCCAAACACACTGTGAGAAGCTTCCTCATCTCTGAGGTTTCCCCCCACTTCACGGTTTCTTACAAGCACAGATTGCATTGCACTGATTTGCAGCATTCTGGACTTAGTATGGACATGGGTGGACAGCAAGTGTTGGTGAAATTATGTTGGTTAAGTATTTTCATAAACTTTGTTGAGTGAGATCATACTTACACACGATGCTTTCATGACTGCTGATTTGTTAGGATAGTAAGTGGATTTCATTTTGAAACTGGGCGAACAAATGTTCCTAATTACTCAGTGAGCTGAGACACTGGATCCTAAGTAAAGGTGCAATTGTGCTGGGCTGCTGGACACTCACTTGTGTACTCAGCTTCCACTGTGCACACCTGGCCAACTGAAGACTGAATTTTCTATTTTGCCAACTCTTGACAAAACTTGTGGGCACCATGTTTCAATGTGCTGAAGAGGGAAAATAAAATAATTCAGACTCTCTGCTCCCCAAAATATCGCCATCATGCTTTAGGTTCCCTCAAAGCAGAGCCTGAGCAGGACTTGAGCACATACGATTTCTTCAGGATGAGCTCCTGGGTGGAAGGGGAAGACTAAAGCCAGACAGCACACAGAGATGAATGAAGCGGACCTTGGTGTGAGCGTGGCACGTCTCCCTGTGCCAGTCAGTCCCTGGCTATGAACAGATGAGGTCAGGAGGTGAACACAACGCGAGCGGGTTCTCCTGAGACTCAGAGGCACTGGTGCCTCCCATGCACAGAAGCGGGAATTCCGCAAGCGCGGTGAGACAGGGGTCAGGCCCAGACACCCACAGCGACAGAATTCAACAAAAACAAGACCTTCAACCAGCACAATAAGTGGGTTGTTAAGAAGAACACAAAACAGCAAGAAAAGAGACACATTTTAAAAGGACCAGTGTTCAGTTTGCTCTGAACTTTCTGACCTCACCTGGGAAGTTTTAGAAACCTGGTTTTTCCATACTGTGAATATCACAGGAGACACAGATGTTTCTGACACATTCACTAGGCCTCTGGATATTGCTCTTTAGATTATTTAGTATCTATTTAATATCATAATATGTGTGATTTAAAGTGAAAAAAGAAGGACCTCTTTATTCCCTTAGAATAAATCTTCTATGGCAGATCAGATAGCGCAGGTTTGTTTTTTTATTTCCCTAAGTCAGAAATTCAAGTTCAAAGAATTTTAAGCTTAAAAAAATATTCTCCTGAGTCTAAAATATAATTCCTTCTAGAAAAGGATACAATAAACATTGAAATGTAAATTGTTACAAAAATCTGAACATGGCATTGTTGAATCATAGTATTCATATTTATCTTATGAATATTTTTAAACACATACTAGATTCTAAGAAATATACTACAGGATGTGACAGCTGAAATGAAATGTAATCTTAAGTTTGGGAGAAATGCTCAAATTTACTAAAATGTTGGAGAAATTCAACCTATGAAGCAAATGAGGGCATACTCAGGGTACCTGAGGCAGAAATTATGGAACTCCAGCTTTGAAAACTTGAACTTGGTTTTGCTTTGCACCCCTGAAGACCACTCACTCAGCTGGGTTTGTGGTTCATGCAAGTGAGACAGGGGTCAGGCGATTTGGAAAGAGTCAAACGGTGGATCGGTTTGTAGGACGCAGGTCACCTGATTCCAGCCTGGTACATTTTCTTTCCAATTGCAGCTAGAGATGTGATTCCAGTTCTTTCAAACTTTTTATTTTGGGGGAGAAAAGTGAAGCAGTGATACAAGCTCTGTGACACTTATGCTCCATAAATGCTACAGAATAAACTCTGGGTATTTATGAGGAGAATGTAGAGTAAAATTCCCTGAATCATTCTCAGAAGAACTGAATGAAGCCATTTCAACAGTGAGGTAGTTAGTTTCTGAGTGCTGTGCATGAGAATAGATCACAGTAATTAGCTATCTTTGTGGCTGCTGTTGGAGGCAGGTTAGTAAGGAAATCATGCTGAGTAATGAAAATTTCAAGTCTATGTTTTCTAACTATCTTTCCTGTCTGCTAATAACCCAGTCACCTTCAAATGTTTCTGTGACCAAAACTGCTTAATTATTAGCCTAATTTTTAGCCTTATTTTATCTTCTTCCTCAACCCTTCAGTTTGTACATCTTGAAGTATTCTGAGAGTTGAAAGAACTGACAAAGATGTATTTTCGCCTTTATTTTTTCCCTACCGGAAAAGCACTCTCAGAGCCCAGGGACCTGTCTAAGTCAGCATCCTGTCTCAGGCATCCCTGGTTGACAGCAGCCACACAGCAAAAACTTCCAGGGGAGGCAGATGCTATCTGAACAGTTCACTGGGCCTGGTTTCTAGGGCCTGTACAGGTCTCAGAGTTCCACCTGATCTGTTTCTAATTTCCAGCTTCTGCATAATGAAACAGTGGAAGTTTCCTCTCCTCCTTCCTCCATCCTCCAGACTCCTTGCATCCTGATTTAATCTTTCCTTCTAGCTGGTGCTGTGCCGGTGGGGTGGAATCTACAGCACCCACCTTCTTGCCCCTCTGTTTCTCTGTGCTATGTTTCCGGGGCCGTGTGGTTTGTCTCCTGGCTTCTAATCCTGTGTGAAGTATCACACTGCTTCCCACAAGCTTAGCTAGACCTGAATACAGGCCAATAACAGGAGATCGGGTCACACTGCTCTGCAGCTTCTAGCCTGACTATTAGCAAAGTGATTACATGATCTGATGAGAGACAGTCAAAGAAGTGTTCACCTAAATCATGGGTGATTGTTCATAATGGCTTAGTGGTCTGTTTATTGATTATAAGTAGATATTAAAAGTCAATAGAAAAAGGAACAGTCAATTTAAATAGTTTAGTATATTCACAGTTTGAATAGGTCCCTATGAATGACAAAGGGGAGGTGAACTCCTTAGATACCATTCAGCTTCACATAAGAAGAAATGCTCCTCACACTCATGACCAATTGCTTGAGTAAAGACCTGTCTGCCAGTAAAGCTATGCCTTTGGCAACAATCAGATGTAACCAACCTCAAAATCATTTTTTCCTGCATTATAGCCAATGTGTTTAAAGAAGTCAACAGAAAGGTCCATGTGCAGTTAAAAAGATGAAAGTTGAGTGCACTTCACTAGAGAAAAAGGCAGTTGGAACCCCCATCAATTTTCCTTTCTGTTTTCAGAAATAACCCAACAACCTGATAGAAAATGTGCAATGTAGATTCTAACGATGATCAAGTGTGATCAACAATATTTCAAACATTACACTGTTTTAGGATAAACTTCCCTTCAGGAAAAGAAAAGAATCAGTAAAATCTTCATTGATGAAAATATGGATATTTAACCAATTATCTGTTTTCATTCATTCATTCATTCATTCGTGCAATCAGTACAAAGTTATTGGCCATCAAAGCATTGTAATGTAGATGCTTCTCTTTAATGATCCCAGTTGGCACACCCCATATTCTCCTTAGATTATTGAAATGGCCTTCCAAAGGCAAAAAACAAAAAACGCTGAAGTTTTATCATTTACAGTTTCTCTTTGCAGAGTGAAGTGACTATGTCAGGTATTTTTGTTCTGTTTTTAATTTAAAGGAATATAAATGGATCTGCGAGCTTTGATAACTGAAACATGAGCTGGAGTTCTGGGAAGAAGGAAGTACATAAATTCATGTGGGTGGGTTAAGGAAAATGTCTAAATACAAGGGGAAAACTTGTTGAGGAAACATATTTTTGAGGAAATATTAGGGTATGTATATCAATGTCAGAAAGCCATGAGAAAGAGAGCAGGAGATAGGTCAGACAGAAGGAGAAAGATGTGACTGAGATAGACACAAAAGGAGCTCAAGCTACTCAGTGCTGCATGTGGTAATTGCAGAAAACTCAAAGTGTTTTCCATTTCTGCTACTTAAAATATTGTTTCCATTCAGAGGCCAATGCCTGCTAAAAGAAGCTATATTAATGTATTCTTAGCAAAAACTAATGCTGACAGGCCAGGGATTTAGCTCAAGTGGTACCGCACCTACCTTGGCAGCACAAGGGCCCAAGTTCAATCCACAGTAACACACACACACACACACACACACACACACACACACACACACGAAGAACTAATGCTGACAGCTAATATCTTCTGGAACAAGATGACTCTATGGGAAGGAATACAATTAAGCAAAGCCAGATTTTGACTTTATGACTTGTCACTCGTTAAAATACACCATGTCTAACATGGGTATATATGGGTTCTATTTGGGGGGATGGAAGAGAAAAAAATTACTCTGTGACTTCAAGTGCTAATGAAAGATTGAGAACACTCACTGATGTCTTCATCACATTCCCTGGAAGCAGCTTCAGACACACATACTTAGTCTTATGGGTAAACAAAGTGGAAGGTGGTAGTTCCAGTAGAGACCAGCAGAGAATAGCAAAGTTATAAGTAAGAAACAAAACCCAAAATGTGTTAGCAAAAGGAGTAATTAACAATGAGCTAGAGACAAAATGAGCTTTCATTTACAGAAAATGGCAGGATGGAGAAAGAATACACACAATGGGTGTGAGTGGCTGAAAGTTAGTACACAAACCTTATTCATATATGCATCCCTACAACTGTCTACACTTGACACACGCTGCTGCACACATTTAAGAAAACAGTAAACACATAATATGGAAAAGAGAATTAACCAGTAAGGCAAAAAAGTAGGTATATCACACAGTTAACAAGGATGCTTGAAAGGGACTACCCATCATGGTTATTGTTTGGAAGGCCAAGGATCTGATTTTTCTCATTCTTGCTCTACATCAAAGAGGGTCTTATTCATGGTGCTGTCACCTCCCCCTTTTCCTTCTGTTTTGGATACTCAGACTGTTCTTTCTCCACTGAGTAAGCAGAGCTGTTCATCTGAACTCTGCACCCATGTATCTGTCACTGAGAGGTTCTTCTTAGGAGAAATGAGAGGCATTAATACTAAGTCATTTCAGAAATTCCATAGGAGACCGAATTAATTCACACCTCAGGGAAAATGGGAAATTGAGGTTTCCTGTCCTGAGCTCCCTTCATTTTCTGAAGAAAAAAAAAATTAATTTGGGTCATTTTCTGGCATCCTGCATGGTGAGCAACTGTTCCCATGAATGCAAGTAGAAAAAAGCAGGATGTAAATGTGGGACAAATCCGTCCTCTGAGAGTCACCAACTGGGCACCCTTCCAGCATCCCAGGACACTTGCCCCTCTAGGATTAAGAGTGTATATCTTAAAAATAACATTTAGTCAGATTCAGAGTTCATTACTCTCTCAACACTAATATATTCAGGAAATAAGTTTGGCGTGCATGACTAGGATTTTACTACATATTTATTTCAATGACGGCTTGATTAGAGAAAGAAAAATGGACAGTTGGTCAGATTTAGGGTATCTGTAAAAAATCATTTTAGAATCATGAAGTTTAATATGCAAAATATCTTGCTCATGACAATAGATTGGGAGATACACAAATTTTTTCATATTTTCTAAAAGTGAATTGGTCTGAAACTAAAAAACACCAAAACAATCTGGAGTTGAGCAATGTGAAACATTTTTCTTTTTTTTTCTGCAATATTCTCTTCTAGATGTTCCTACATATTACAATAAAATTTATCATTAATTTAAACATTTTTTAAAAATTACTATATTGAGGATGAAATAACTTTGGCTTTATAAAATTTTATATGGCTTTAACAATGATTTTTCATTGTATTTAACAATGAATTTTTCATTGTATTTATTTAATCTTAATTAAAATTGTATTTTTTAATTTTTGTTTTTAACAAACAGGATACATAACTGAGATATTTGATAGTAATGGCAGACACAAATCCCTACATGAAACAATGCAAAGGGACTTCTATCAAAACACCTGATAAGGGCTGGGGATTTGGATTTAGGTCAAGTGGTACCTCAATAACCTTGGATGCACACGGGCCTGAGTTCCATCCCCAGTACCAGAAAACAAACAACAACAACAACAACAACAAACACCTGGTAAACAGAAGTCAAACTGAACCTGGCTATCGAAATGCAAAATTTTTTAAAACTCTTTTTCAACCTCTTATGTATCTTCAAAGTCATGTTGCTATTGTCTTTCTAGGAAAAGATTAAAATACTCATGCACTTTATGCATTTCTTTATGATTGTTGTGACATTCATCTTGTCATTCTTCAAAGGAGTGTGCAAATTTTTCCAATAGTATTTTTAAGCTAGAGTTTTAAAAGAATTTTTCTTCACAATGAATTTAAAAACTCCCAATTTGACTGTGCCAACTGGCTCACCTGATGAATCCTAACTAATTTATGTGGCAATTTAAGTTTTCTGTTGTTTTGATTGGTTTTGACACATTTTACTTTGATTAATAATAAAGAGCACAGTTTTTGCACCTTCTGGGAATGCAAGATGAGTCTGAATTCTGTCCATCTGATGTAATGTATGGTAAAGCCCTTTCTCATACCATGGCAACTCTGCTCTACATAGTCCAGAAAATGTGACAGGGCTCGTACGCACCCAGAGATATTCCCAAGTGAACTGCAGCATTTCCAGGCCTTCTCTAGGAAGCAGCATTCACTAAAAGAGCTTTGAATGTCTGTTGATTTTTTTATTCTTTTATCCATTCATAAGAAAATATACCCCATAAACTGACCAGTTAATACTGTTCATCTCTTTATTTTTATGGGACAGTTTTAGAACCATAATCAGTGCTATCATTATTTAAGTAACTTAGTAGTGAAACATCATAAAATGTTAACTGTATCTGCTCACCAGGCAAGCAACACTTCTAAGAGACAGTGACAATTAGTAGTGCTGAGTGGATGGGAAACTGAGCATTCAATATGATATTCAGAATATGAAATGTGGAATTCTTTGTGAGGTTCTTTGGTTAGAAGATTTAAACATAAATATGTATCATCTGATTTAGTGTATATTGTTTCTAAGAATTTATCCTACTGGAGAAAATGAAGGACCTTAGTAAAGGACAATTATTGAACTGTTGCAGGTGACAAGAAGAAATTTGAATAATTACATAGTCATCAGTATACAATTAGACATATATTCATACATGTAATTATCTATATTTTATAAATTAAGAATCATCCCAGCATGATGCATGATAGGTAAATCCTGGAAGGCATACATGTCTTTCAACAGATATGTGGACAAAGAAAATGTGGCATTACACAAAACACAGGACTACTCCATCACAAAGGAAGATACACATGAGTCATTTGTAGAAAAATGGAAACACCCAGAGACCATAATGTTAAGTGAGATAAATCAGACTCATGAGAGTAAATGTCACATGGCTTCTCTTATATTAGAAAACCAAAGTATAAATAAGGAGTGAAAGAAAAGATAAACAGAACATCAGGCACTGAAACATTTTCAGATGGGAAAGGAGTCAAGAGATGTGAGGATAGGAGAGAAGGGGATGAGAAAATGTGAAGTTGTCTACATGCAGTAACACCACACAAAGAGTGGAGTGTAGTTGTATTGTAGTCATCTACTAATAAATATTTCAAAATATAAAGGGAAATATACACAAGACAGAATATCAAGTAAAACTTCCAATTGTCAGACCACTATATTAGGGCAATAGGAATTAAATATTTTTCAACTAGAGACTAATATAGCAATACACGTGTCTGGAAAGAGTTCCCCCTATTAAGTAATGATATTATAAATACTATTAATAGGATTGGTAATTTATTTTGCAAAATCAGAATTAAAATATGCATTCCATTTTTGAGAAGAATATGCAAAATTAATAAAGTTTTTAGAAAATTCTAAGTTATGGGGAAATGATAATGTAGGCTATAAATATTCTACTTAAGTAAAAATCTTTTAAAAAATGACCCATCCTTTTTCAATAGCAGGCTTTGCAGAGTGGAAAATCGCTGTGAGAAGGTTCATCCCTTATTACAGGTATGGCCGATGCCTGCCTCCCTCCAAATCTATTCTGAACAGTTCTCACACATGAATGTTACACCTCCTTCTCACAACCACTGTCCTTGAGGTTCCACTTCTGAGTCTATACCTTGCAGATGGGAAATGCACAGTCCAACACTCGGGATGACCAAATCTCCAGTGGGTATGAGCTGGTTGAACAGGCACTTGTAGGACATTAAACAATGGAAGGGATGGTCACTGGTGCTGTGGTACCGATGAAATTTAATATTTTTTAAAATTATGAGACATCAATAAAGTGGTAGATGCTATCCTGCTTGTAAAAAATGATGGCCTCAGAAAGCTTAGAGAAGCCTGAATTAAATAAGGCAAAATCTTTAGATTTCTTGTGATCTTTAACTTTTTCTTTTTTGACTTTCTACTAAATTTCTTATTTGCTGTGTTCTCTAGGATACAGTTAGGCCACTTATATTGAATCCCATTTACTTCAAACTGCCTCTCCTAGTCGCTTACCTTATCATAAAAGGAATAAGTGTACAACACAAAGCAGCTTTCCAAAAAAGTTGGAATGGAGACAATGTTATCAGGGTGAAAAAAGGAGTTTCTACCCATGAAGTAAAAACTCTTCCTTGAAAGGACAGCTGGGTTGGGTTTTCATCTGAGAAATAACAGCATCAAAGAACAAGAAAGGTGGAAGTGTACATGAATTGGGTAGTTTCTTCAAATAAAGGTCAAGACTGGAACTTTAAGATGCAGAGAGACAAAGACATATGTTGTAAAAAACAGGTGCAGCCAGCAGTTCAAACAACACCTCTCTGAACTGATAATGCAGAAAGCACACCTGCACATACAGAAATCTACCAGAAAAAAGTAGCACTATTTTAAAAGGATCATTTGTACTTTTAGAGAAAGGTCAGTAATATTCAAGCTAACAATTTTCTGCCAGCACCAGAGAATACAAAATGTACGAATCACTTTATCACTGCTACTATCCTATTTTAAACACCTGAACATTATGCTTTCTTAAGCAATTAAGTATATGGACAGTTTTTATGAAAAATCAGAAATGGTGCCCTCTGTACTAGTGAATCCAGCTGGACCTCTGACATAAAGAACAAGAAATATAAGAAATAGAACAAGATTTCAAAATTCAAAGTGCATGGAAGAACATAAAATGAAGAGGCGATAAAACTAGACATATTCAGATGTTAGGACAATACTTATTTTCTCTATCTTCAAAGTAAAAAACCACTAAGCTGTACCTAGACATTGCAGTATCTTTTTATATCTCATTTTATAAAACTATATCAATTGTAATTTTAAGTTAAAGTAGAATTTCTCCATGGCTTTTTAAGTGTAAAAGGTAGCTACATCATTTATTTGACAAAGCTGTGGACACAGAATAATCTTCTTACCTCAAATAGTTTAAAACTCATCAAATAGACACAAGCAAACATATACTATTTACTGCCTTTTCTTCATATCAATCATATATTAGGATCATTGATCTTTCAAGAAGGATGCAATTAACTTTCTACTTTAATACCATTTATTAAATCAGAGGGATAATCTTTAAGGTAATCCACATTTCATTAAAAACTGAATGGAATTCATAATTTCAGGCACTAAATGCATAGAGGATAAAGAATATTTTGTTTGTCTATAATAGAGCAGTAATCATAAACCAATGCTTTATTACACTCTGCAAATGAGTCTCAATGAAACCAAATGGGATTTTAATGTTGTTTCTCACAATATAGGAAAGAAGAATGGCAGAGATCATGCTATCATAATATTGCAATAAAAGTAATGTAATCCTTCTGATACAGGGATTTACTCAAAAGACCAGCTTTTAATTGCTAAGAAATTCTTAAACTTCTCCATGATTTAGTATTTATCTTCTCTCTTTGTAGTATTTATTTTCTTCAAACTCAAAATATTAAAAGTGAGAATCTGCCTTCTTCACACTCAAAGCATTACAAATGGGAATCTCAAAGGATTAAATTGGGCCTTCATATATATATATATATATATATATATATATATGATTGTATGTACATGTGTGTGTTTGGAAAACACATACACTCAAGAAAGTAAGCTGACTACTCATGACGAAGCAGAGACTTGCATTCACATATACAACACTGCTTAGAAATCTGTTGTCAAATCCATACTGAACTTCTAAATACTTTGCTTTCCACATAACTGCAAAACACAATTTGGCTAAGTTTCTCCCACATAACAAAGACACCTCTTCCTCCAATTTCTGGTAATATATTCCTGATTTTCTTCTGATCCTCAGTGCACAACTTTAATGTTCAGATTTCTTCTAACGGTCTGTTGAATGCAATCAAGGCTTTTGCTATTAATGCTCCTCACAATTTTTCCACGCTTCTGCTCACTACCCCTTTCCAAACTCACACCCACTTTTTTCAGGTAGTTGCTATGATGGGGTCCTGTTTGAGGTTTCCAGTTTGCTTTACTTAGTTAGCTCTCACCGCTGTGACATGTCATGATTGTGACTAACTTGTGGGCTACAACAACATGAATTCACTGTCATACGTTCCGGGTTCCAAGGTTCTAAATGAGCTAAAGTCAGGATGTCAGCAGGATGTGCTTTTCTGGAGACCCAAGGAAACACAATTTCCCAGCTTCTCCAGGGCCCCCGGCCCTCCTCGTCTCAGGGGCCCTCTCTTCTCAAGACATCACTTCGAACACGGTGAACCCATCCTCATTCTGACCCCGATCCAACCTGAGTCCACCCAGAAAACCTGAGATAATTTTTCCAAGATCCTTAATTTAATTGCAATTGTAAGGTTGTTTTTGTCATGGAAGGCAGTATGTTTCTAGCACCTGGGCATAAGGACATAGATTACAAATACTTTCTGCATTTAATAGAGTATGACTCTTAGAAATTTTAACTGTTTTAGATTTCACTGCGGAATAATCCTGTCACAGCAAATGGTGGCATCTTCCTCCTGTCGTGTCTATACATTTTACATGGGTTGTAAAATTATTTTAATCTCTTTAGTCACTTAAAGCAATGTTACTAGAAATAAATTACATAAAATTAAATTTAAACTTTGCTTTGGATATTATTTAAATGATACTTGAACTTGTAGGCATCCCATGTGGAATAATATGCAGCACGGGTAATTGATTTCTGTTCCCATGTTCTTTCTCTTTCTGGCATTGGGATCAAACTGAGGCCCTTGTGCTCTGAGGCATGAACTCTGACTGGGCTATGTTCTCAGGTTCTCAGTCCTCTGTTGCCACCTGCCCAAGAATCCACACTGTCCAATCATCAGTGAGCACCTCAACTCAATAAGCAGCAATCTCTTCATCCTCCAGAATGGGACATTGGCTTAGGTCAGAGACTCAAACTCTAGCATAAAAGGAGCTTTAAAAAGGTATGCTCAATGGGATGTGTATTTTATTAATAAGTTTGAAGTTAAAACATATAGAAATTATTCCTAGAACTGTTTACTTTAGTAGTTATTTTGTTATCCATTATCAATATTTAGAAAGCCCAATGATATATCATTTTTGTAACTTACATTGCAATTTCAATGTGTACTTAAACAGAAGTAGAAGGAAAAGTTTCATTTAAAAAATTTTTATCTACTCAGAAAAAATTAGATCTTATAGGAGTTACAGCTCCTGGGGAACAGGAGGGTTTCAAGTTCAAGGTTAGCCTGTGCAACTTAGTGAGATACTGTCTGGAAAATAAAATCTACAAACAGCTGAGGATGTAGCTCAGTGGTGGAGTTCTTGGCTAGCCACACACACACACACACACACACATGAGGAAGGAACAAAGGAAAGACAGGGCAGAGGCAGACAGAGAGGAAGAAAGAGAAAAAGGAGGAAGGAGAAAAGAGAAAGGAGGAAGGAAACATGTCAAACTTAAGGGATGACATTTGTTAATATTCTGCATATAAAATGCCTTTGTTTGGAAGCATTGCTTTCAATTTTAGAAATAGTTATGACAAAAGTAGAGCAAGTGCTCCTGAAATCCTTAAAATGATTGCAACTAAAGTAAGATAATCTTTAGAATATATAATTGCTAAATAACTGTCAAAAATGAAAAGTCTATTTCTATTTTCTAATGAGGGTTGATTTCTGCTATATCAAAGCCTACATTTTCAACACTTATCTTGTGCAAACAGGATAATTTTATTAATTTTAAAGTTAAAAGTTTTTAAGTTGAAGTTAAAGTTTTTAAGTTAAAATTTATCAATTTTAACTTCCTGAGCTCTCAAAGAGCAACCTTTTCCCACAATAGCACAAAACCAAATGAAATGGAAATTCACCCACCATTAAATAAACCAAAAACCCATCACCCTGAATCATACTGTTTTTCAAAACTTGCACTTGCTCTATCAACCATCCTGTTGATTTGATTAACATCCCATTCTCATTGCCGTCGCCTTCCTTTAGGCACTCTGTGTACCCTTTTAAGTCACGTGTATACTCTTAACATAAAAGGACATGATTATTCATTCCAAAGAGCATCTACAGTAATTCTTTTTTTTTTTTTTTTTAAGACAGGGTCTCGCTTTGTAGTTCAGGCTGGGCCTGAGCTCACTATGTAGCCCAGGCAAGCCTCAAACTCATAGCTATCCTCCTGCCTCTGCCTCCTGAGTGCTGGGATTACAGGCGTGAGCCATCACGCCTGGTACTGTGGTATTTGGTAGTGATTGCTGGTGGGTGGGAGTCGCCATGCCCAGTATTGTTGTATGTGGTTACCGGAATGGAATTCATTATCTTGTGCTTGCTAGGCAGGTGCCAGAATCACTAAACTAAATCTCCAGCCCCTATGGTAATTCTTTCTTGCCTTTTTATTAATTTTTATCTTTATTGGTACATTGTATATACACATCATGATCACACTCAATATTGGGAATTTGTACCAGTATATGGCACACTTTAATTCTCATTTTTCCCCTGCAGTAATTCTTAAAAACACAAAGGGAATCACAATTCCCTTCTTAAAGACTTCAGTGATGATCCATGTAAAGGAAAATACAAACATCCAACCAAGGTTTGTCACAATCTTCACTGTTCCTTAAATATCATTATATGTTCCTTACATTTGCTCCTCTTTCTGTTTGTAAGATTTCCAGGCAATTTATAGGAAAAGATAAATAGATATGGAGACGGATGGATAGAGATAGCTAGATAGCTAGATAGATAAAGGAGACAGACAGATTCACTTAAATCTAGGCTCAAACATCAAGAGATGATTTATCTAACATTCTATCAGAATTATTTTTACTCAGGAACTTATTGAAGATCATGATATAGCCCTGTTTTCTTCACTGAACTTAACAAAACTTAAAAACTACATCATTAACTTTGTGATATACAGAGTTTGTCTTCTTGTCAAAAAATTAGCTCTTTCAAAGAAGTGGCACAATTGGATCTCACTCTTCTATAACTTAGTAGCACACCTGGCACTTACAGGATGTTTAAAACTCATTTAACAAATGAATAATTTTTTTCTTTATTGAGTTTATTGGTACATTTTTTATATGTGTCATGACCACATTCAACACTGAGAACTTGCACCTCCACATATAACTCGTGGGTTAAAAACATTTTGTTTTTGCTTATGTCATGCACAGATTAAAAGTTTGAATGAGTTCATAAAATTTATTAGAATTCATCACCTCCTAGAAATTTTTCCATAAGAAACTATTGTTGTTTTCCCAAACTCCCCAATCCTTTAGTGAGATTCTAAAGTGTAATACAAATACTTGGGTTACTGCTACACATTTCAGGTGTTTTTCTACATTTTATTTTTTCACAGCTTGTCTTAGCACCACAAACTAAAGCACAGCTTTTCCAAGTCCAATGACTTCCATGTCATCTGCTTCCTCTGTTTACAATGACAACACTCTAAAGAATGGGGACGAAAATAAAATTTTCACTGCCTTTTAAACTTATTTTCCTTTTGATGAAAACAAAGTGAAAATTCATATGAGAAATAATGAAATTAAGAACTCAGGCAAATTCTTTTTCTTCCAATGCTTTTGCACTCTAGGTATGTAAGATAGTGTGGATTGGTGAATACAAAAGTGGTGACAGCGTTTCCATTAATGGGAATCTTCTATTCTTTGTAGAGTGAAAGTGAAATGAACTCTTCACATTGTTTTTAAATAGCAACAATAAAATAAACATGTAACAGAAGAAAAAATAGATTATTTTTAGTGCACCGAAAATGTATTAAATTATTCTACTAAATAATATTCTTCATCACAACAATATTTGTGTATTCATTCCTCCACTTGAAAGAGATACATTCAAATTAAATACCAGGCACAGACAACATAAGCAGGTTGTTCCCCTCACCCCTACATATATTTTATAGTTCACTGAGACCCTTTCCTGTGATATTTGCAAGTAAGAGGTAACCTTCGTACTTGGCCACTGCATACCTAGTGGAAGTATTATACTTCATTGCTCTAGATTGTCAAGAGCCAAGTGTTTAATTTTGCAAGTGGGTGAAAATAATCTATTAGATTTTTCTTTTTAATGTACTTTTTTATTAAAAAAATCACAATGACAGAGGTTTGAGAGAGCAGATATTTGTGCTAACAGAGGTTAGCTCCAAATCCTGAACCACCTTCTTCAGCATTATGAAAGCTGCACCTGCCCTTGGAGCAGATTCACTCAAACACCTGGCTTTCACTCCCTTGGTTTAATGCTCTGACTCTGTTCTGAGTTCAGCCTTCTGTAATTCCCCCCTTCTGAATGCAAGAGAAATGAAATGTCAGATCGGATGAACTTGAGAAAATAATGCTGGGTGGATCGAACACACAGGGAAACGGGCTCATTTTGTCCATGAGGGAGAAGAGGCCGAAGGCCAGCAGGTTTGTCAGATGCTTGGGAAGACAGCAGGGGCGCATGCACGCTTGTTTCAGCAACAGCAGCCAGCGCAGTCCTCACAGCTAACCCTTCCTATGGGCCAAGAAAATCCATTCCCCACGCAGCCCACTGTCTCTACAACTGGATAAAACTATCACAATTGATCCCCATTTCCATTAGATCAAAAGATGGTATCAAGTGGTTTCTTGGTAAAATTGAAGAATTCAATGTTAGGACTTTGGATCATGAATCCCATATTTATATTTTAGTTTTCTAAAACAGGTTCTCACTTTGTAGTTCGTGCTGCCCCAAACTCACTATGTAGCTCAAATTGGCCTTGAATTCACAGCAATCCTCCTGTCTTTGCCTCCCAAGTGCCAGGATTATACTCAACCACACCCGGCACTGTGGTGTGTGGTACCGCAGATTGAACCGGGGATCGGACCTGGAACCTTGCCAGGCGGATGCCGGAATCACTACACTAAATGCCTGGCCAGTACATGTATATGGTTTGGTCTTTGGACTTCATCACTGCCTGTGAACCACCTTCTTTTGTGAGCTTGCTATACCAGGCAGAGCAGACTTTCCAGATGTCACTGCAGGGCGATTTCACAGGTGAACATGGGGAAATAAATCAGACTGTGGAGCTGACACCCAAAGCGGCTCCCTGGTTTCCTGTAGCTTCCTGACAGGTTCAGTGGCCCTTTTGTCTCATGTCTGTTATTCTCGAATGCCTGACACTTAAAATGGCATTTTCCAGGCTAGGAATTTAGCTCAGTGGTTCTAGCACCTGCCTCATAAGTGCAAGGTTCCAAGTTTGATCCCCAGTACCAAAACTAAAAGAAAGGTTAACCAGTTTATGAATAAATAATAATAAAATTGTATTTTGAAAAAGGCATTTTCATCCATCTGTATTGTCAGACCAAAGAGGACCAAGAAAGAAGGCCCTGAAACAGCATGATACAAAAGTAAGCTTCGGAGGAAAATGCTTTCAAGACCTCTCTTTTTATCAAGTAATTAGGGAATACACAGGAAAGGGGGAAAAGGAAGAATATGGGAAATGAGTATTAACAAATATGTTTATGTGAACATTTAAAAATATTGATTGTTTTCTTAATATAGTAAAACACATTTAAAATGTCTGCTTAGGCTAAACATTTTTTCCTAGCCTCATACTAGCAAGTTATTTAGCACCTTTATTCTTACTAGTTTTTTTCCTTTGCTTTACTTTGTAAATAATTTTATATGAGGGCAGGAGCATAAAAATTTTTTTTGAATTTTTATCTTTATTGGTAAAAGTGTAAACAATAAAACATCCTAAATGTTACTAAAAGTCAAAGTCAGTTGAAGTGGACCTTTTCCTAGTGGAATGTGAATGAAGCATACTGCCAGAGAACTGTGCCTCAAAATCATTGGTGCAAATTTTACTATTAATTTACATATGATTTGCATGAATAAGAGCTTTGAAATAGAATCATAAAATGTCACTCTGTTGTGGACCAGCCGTGCCCGGTGTAAACTGGTGGAGGCCAAACAGCAACCCTGCTGTCCCAAGACAAACAAGGCCGACCGTCTTGCCTCAGGAATCAGAAGTGTCTCTGGAAAGTTGCAATCTTTAAGCCCCAGAGTCCCGGAGGCAGCCTAACATGTCCTGAGGACAGACAGGAAAAGAAAGCAAGAAGCCAAGAATGGGGAAGGATCTCAACCTGTGTCTTTCCTGATGCTAAACTTGTTCCTCTTTTTACTACCTTGTTCTGCCCACAGCCACTGTTCCAGGAAAAGGCCACTAACCACACACCCCACTGCCTCTCACTGGCTAATAAAAATGGGGGAGCTGAAATGGTCTGGCCCTCTGCCCAGCCTGAGGCACTGGCCTCCCAGTCCCTATATATCTGCAAATCTGTCTTTGTCTTTCTTTGTTCCTTGCCATATGCCCCTAAGCAAGCCACTGAGGGACTGATCCGTGTCATAATGCTCATTAAAACTTTCTTAAAATAAACAAAGGAATAAATTCTTTATGTTATCACACCATAAGATTCCTAGCTGTAGTTTAAAAATACTTAGGTGTACATATGTAATGCTGAATTAGGACAAAGTTATAAATGGTATGTAAAAAGAGTAGCCTAGACCAATGTTGAACAATCTAAATCAGCGCAGTTCAGTAGACTTCATCTAAAGACACTGAGAGTTGTGTTACAGAACACGACTATCTCTGTACCAACAAATAAAGTTCCTATTTCATTTTTTTTTTTTTTTCGAGACAGAGTCTCGCTTTTTGTAGTTCAGGCTGGCTCTGAGCTCACTATGGTGCCCAGGCAAGCTACCGTGAACTCAGCAATCCTCCTGTCTCTGCCTCCCCAGTGCTGGGATTACAGGCGTGAGCCACCACGCCGGGCACTGTGGTATGTGGTATTGATGGCTGGTGGGCGTGAGTCTCCACGCCCAGCATTGTATGTGGTTTCTGGGGATCGAACTCAGCACCTTGCGCTTGCGAGGCAGGAGCCGGAACCACTGAGCTAACCCTCTGGCCCCCTATTTCATTTTCTGTTTCCCTAATAAGCTGTGGAATCAGCAATTTCTTCAAGAAGCTTCAGTTACTTTTACTGGATGTGCATGTTAGCAGTTTTGATATCATCAGAGTAGTACTGCTCCCTGCCCTGTAAGCAAACTACACGATACACGCACATATTTTAATGTGTTCCTCTCCCTGCACTCTGTGCATAATGTCTGCCTTCTCTGCTGCCATCTTTTGTGTGTGGATGGGCCCCTCGTTCCACACAGACTCAAGCACCCAACATATAGCCAAACGGCAGCTACCGCAGCTACATAGGTAGGTCTGACCCCAGCGTGGGCTGCCATCTTCCCTTAACACGTTCCTCATCCAGCCCAGGTTGTGACTTCTGTACTAAACTTTAACCCTTGTGTGGCTCTGACAGCCTGCACCATGCTGACTCCACACCTGAACGCTTTTCCCAAGCTTAGGCACCGAGTCTCCGGTCTTCAGCATACCTTACTTGGTCTCCAAAACCTGAATTCTTTGCCCATGGACACTGACCTCTGGCTCCAAGTGAGGCTGTCCTGGCCACTTCTCTGTGCCAGCATGGCCTCCCACCCGCTCAGGCTCTGACAGGTTCTGCAGGGGCTCCACTTCTCTCCCCGGTCCTCCGGGTCCCAGCTTGCTCTGTACCACCTCTGAAGTTTTAGGGTGAATTGTTGAGGAAATGAGGAAGAGAAAAGATTGAAAAAGAAGAAAAAGGGAGACCTCCTCCAGCCTTTTAGCTTCTCTTTTCTGTTGCAGGATTCTAACATCTATACGTTAAGAGGATTTTTATTCCTGAAACATGACAGCAGGGTTCAGAATGCCTCCTCTTCAGCAAGTTCTAATGCATTGCCATTGCCTTTACAATGCACTTGAAATGCAGGGCCCTGCCAATGTGAACGCCTAACTTCTTCTTCATTCAATATGAGTGAAAGTAATATTCTATTATTACTTTTTTAGATGTAAGATATATTTTCCAGTCCTATACTTTTGGATCTACCTAATTATTTCCATGTTGAATTACTTTGTCATTCATTTCCAATTAACAAAAATAGTCTCCAACCTTAAAAGTACAATTTAATGTCTTACTTCCTCTGTAATATCCTTCTTAGCTTCCTATAATTATTATGAATAGTATTAATAATGAAAGGGCTGGGGATTTAGCTCAGAGGTTCTGGAGTCTGCCTCCCAAGAGCAAGGTCCCAAATTCAATCCCCAGTAACCACAAACCACTAAGATGAGTGTGGTGGCTCATCCCAGCACTCGGGAGGCAGAGGCAGGAGGATTGCTGAGTTTGAGGTCAGCCTGGGCTGCATAGTGAGCTCAGGGTCAGCCTGAACTACACAGTGAGACCCTGTCTAAAAAAAAAAAAATTAATAATGGCAGTAAAAGTTATAATAGACACTTGTTAAAATGTTTCACATATTAGAGACTTCATAGGAAGTCCTTACTTATTGTTACAGGTACACATTGATCCCCAAAATTAATTACTTTCAGCATCATGCACAGCAAGAAACAGTGACCTGGTCAAGGTGTTTTAACAGCTAAGAAATACCACAGGGAAGCCTGAATCCAAGAGTAATGTTTGTACTAGAAGCATAAACACTGTGTACTTAGGTTTGCCCAATAACTTTACATTTATTTTTCTTTTTCTTTAGAAATGGGGTCTTGTTATGTAGTTCAGTTCTGCCCTGAACTTTCTATGTATCCCAGGGTGGCTGAGAATTCCTAGTGATCTTCCTGCCTCAGCCTCCAGGGTAGTAGGATTACAGGTGTGTACCGCCACAGCTAGATGACTTTTTCCTTTGAATGACACAGTTTACATTTTGTTTAAATGTTGCACATAATTTATAAGAGCAAAAGCTCCTAGAGGACAAGGACCCTTCAAGTTTAACCTCACCTCCTTACCAGCAAAGGCCTTGCCCATGCTTGACACTGAATAGGAAGGAGAAAAGAGGAATCATGGATCTGGGAGAGAGGAGGAGGACCAGTTTATAATCCTGCTTTGCCACAAGCAAGGAAAATGACATTTCAAAGACACACTTAACTTCCTTGATCCTACCATTCCACCATTCCATCTAACACCAAGCGTTGCTTAAACTGCATGCCTGGTGTAATCTTCAACCAAATTACATTTATGAATTGCTTATATTTTATGTTTTTTATTTTATTTTATATTTTATTTTTTTGCAGTGCCAGGGATTGAACTCAGTCCCTTGCGCTTCTGATGTAGGCAAGGTACCGTCTGAGCTAAATCCACTGCTTGACTTTAATGCATGAATAAATAACTTTAAAAACTAGAGTAAGAAATCCTATCACACCCATATTACTATTTCCATATATTGGGAAGGGCTGGTTTTTTTGCTGTTGTTTTGTTGTTATTGTTGTTGTTTCAAATTTAAGACTTTAATTCCATCATTATCTTTAGTGGACACCAAAACTACAAAATTTATCTTGCCAAAGAGCAAATGGAATCAACTTTTTAAAGCATTCATCAAGGGCCAAGCGAAGAATGTAAAACATATGAAACCTGAATGAAAGTATTTTAATCTAAAATGGTCTGTAACTAATACAAATACATTGATCTGAAAATAATTTTATAATTGCCATATGGCCTAAAACTTAAGTAACGTCTGGAAGATTGGACAGATTTGTGCTTTCCATCTAGTTGTAACCATTCATTTACTTGGCTGAGAAAATTCCTTACCAGTGCCCCTTTTCATTCTTTATGTCTTTCCCACATCTTTTTCCTGCACGCTTGGTCTTGGCATTCAGCGAGTGTCGCTTAAGCATTTCTCTCACAGCTGACATATTCTTCATCTCCTCTGGTTCTTTTACCAGCACTGTGCATTAATCAGGAAATAGAGCTTTTTACCCTGGAACTTGTCCTGAGCTAAACATAGCCAAGGTGGAACCTGTAGCTATTCTTTAAATTTTACTTTTTTCTTTCTTTACTTAGTTGGATGTTCATGTAGCAAAATATGATTTGGGGTGACTTGCACGTGTTTCTGTGAAGCTCAGCATTTTGTTTTCTTTTCTCGGGCCTTTTTCCAGCTATGGCTCAGTGTCTAGCTAACCTGGGCACAATTATTACAGGAGAAGGCCCCCGATGAGGTTTTCAGCAGCAGGAGAGTGTCCCCACTGGTCATTCTTTCTGAACGTTGCAGTTACCTTCTTCATTGCTGGGACACAATACCTGACACTCTCAAATTAAAAGAGCACAAATTTCTTCTGGTTCACAATTTACAGAGGTTTCAGTGCCCAGCAGTTGGTTTGTTCCAAGGCAGGTGCCAAGTGGATGACAGTCTGTGACATGGTGGTGAGGAGCAACAAGAGACCAAGGGAGGGAAGAGAGTCCCTTCCAGGGCACACTCACAGTGACCCACCTCCTCCTGTCAGGCTTCGCCTCCCAATCACAGCAGCTATAAACCCTTTATTGGGTTAATCCACGGAGGGGTCTCTAAACCCATGACCAGTTGCCTCCCAAAAGCCTTATGAGCCCAGGAAGCCTTGGGAGGCATCTAGCTGTAAGCTATAACACTTTACTTCTTTAATATTTTTTTTCAATATTTCTTCTCCCAAGCATAAGCCACAAATTATCATTTATTTTTATTCTTTTGTCTCAGTCTATCTTGTCATATTTGAAACATATCCTCAAACAGCTGTATTTACTTTTTCAGGTAAGAGTTTGAAAACCTAAATTGCATACATATTGGGTATAGAAAGACAGAAAACATATGAATGGATAATGAGATAAACATTAAGTCCTTCATGATCTACAGAGAATCAAGTAATGAGGTGTAAGCAAATAGATAATCCTAAAGGCAAATGACTGAATGAATGATTATTTCTTAGAAGGCTCTAGAAAATGTTTTCAGGAAATCCTGTTCCAAGTGTTTTAAGCAAGTACACATTCTCCAGTTAGAGCAGGCATAGGGAAGACATCACCTGCAGGTAACTTGATCTTGTACCACCACTTTTCATCAGCTGGGCAACACTAAGCCACTATTCAGACTACTGTCTCTTTTAGTATCAATAAAGATTAACATTTTAAGTATTTTTTCAAAAACATTTTAATATTTTCACATAGAAATATATCTCCGATTAGCTATAAATCACTCTAGCTTTTGTCATATGCATTTTCTATTAAAAATATTGTTTTATTAATTTCTTCCTGCAAAACTATTGGCTTTTAAATACTAATGATAGAGCCACTGATTTTAATAGATTTAAAATGTGATGTCAGTTAAATCTCTCAGGTTTATCAATATACTGTTGCTCTAATCTTCCCAAAATGTCCAAATACAGTATTATAATGAAAGTTAGACATTCTTTCCTTCTCCCCAGTTAATAGTGACAGATTGCCCAGGCGAGGGGTGGACACAAGCCCTCCCTCCTGTCCTGCAGAATTAGCATCAGTGCAAAGTGCCTCCAACCAACTTCTTAACAACAAGCTGGCAGCCAGTCAAGGCCTTCTCATGAAACCATTTAATTTCCAAAACATACTAATGCTTGAACTGTCCTTAATCATTCATGCCTTAAAAATAAATGCTTGTAAATAAAATTAAATGTTGGCTATGAGCAACTCCTTCAGTCACTCACTGTGTACTCTGTCTGATCAAGAACTAGGTCCTGGGAATCATTCTCTTTTTTCATTATTAGACCATCCTTTCCTACTTGTTAGGTAAACAACTTAGTTTTCCTTTTCCTGTTTATTCCTATCCCATTATAGTTAGCATCATCTATCAGAAATAATCAGAATTATAATGTACACACAATGACCTTTTATCTAATTTTAAATCAAAGGAATATTTAACTTCTGCTTAATTTAGGGTTTTGAGGACGGAGTGAATGAAACTCTTTGAAGGTCTTCACTTCCTGGTGTTGTTTCACTGAGGAGAATATTTCTCTGGAAACATGGTGGGAAGAAAGTCTACTGACAGTGGGTTCCATCATCCTTTCTGAGCCAACTTGAAAGTAATCATGTGACACAGAACATGCCAAATGTATAGCAGATATGAATGAACTGGTACAGATTTTAAAAATAATTCAAATAGTGAGGAAAAGGAAAATGCTGGAACTAAAATGAGTGTTACCTTTTTTAATTAGTAGTGCTGGTCTTATATGAGAGTACTAAAGATTATCTAATTTTTATTTTCATTCTGATTATAAATGATAAGTACAGCTAAGGAATTTAAAGAGCTTCTCATTGCCAAATATGATCTATTCTTGTATTATTACTGAGTTATGATCAGTTTTATGACACTTAAAAGAATTGCACTCTTTTAATATAATAGCTATGATCAGAATTTAAATAATAAGAAGTAAAAACTAGATTTTCTTTGGACTCTCTGCTTCAATAGGAAATCACATTGCTTAATTCTGATTAAATCACTAAAAACGTATTTCACATGAAATGTCTCCAGGAAAGCAAAAACTTATAAAATATAATACTAAGAATTGCAGCAATGAAGTTAGAGAAAATTTTAACTGATTTATTAATAAGAGATAATTCATTGTGACAAAACAGTAGAAGCAAACAAATTGAATAAATCTAGTTCAGAGATAGACTAGGATTAAATTTAACACATTATAATATAATATTTCTAACTGTGCTCTATTTAGAAAAAAAAAGTGACAGCCTTGGGAAAATATTCTACATTACAAAGTGAAGTATATATCACAATTTAAATGTACATTTAGAGAAAATAAAATAAGTAATTATATACTGAACTTATCTTTCATGTATACATCTCTGAGACTTTTTAGAACTGCAATTATTGTAACTTATTTGATTAAATATTAGAGCTGAAATAGCTACCTTAAATTTAATTTAAATTCAATTGTTGATTCAACAAATATTTGTTGTGCTTAATTTGACTCTCACCCTGTGAATGTCCCTGGCACACACTGAAGTTCAAGATTATTAAACTGTAGCATTAAATCAATATTCATTTTAAATTAAAAAATATGAAATCTAGACCTGACCATAGTTATATGATGTCAATTTAAAATGCTGTTTACAGGTAACAAGCTGATAGCTCTTTAATAAGTACAGCTTTTACAGCTAGAAAAATGTTAGTGTGTAGGACAAGAAAAATATTACAGTCAGATGGAGATATTAAAAGCCCAAACCATCTTAGTTTTTATCCCAATTTTTTCTTAGTATTTAGTATTTTTGTATGTTGTTTTAGTATTTAGTTTACTTCAGTCTTTACACATATTTCTTTCCTAACTGCATAGTATAGAACATGTCCTTCTGAAGTAAGATAAAAGATAATATAAAAACCATCATATGACAGCAGATAATGCCCACTGATATTTCCATCGTGCTAGACACATGTACAGCAGTCTCCCCTTAGCTCTGAGAGATATTTCAAAACCCTCAATAGATGAAACCACAGATAGTACTAAATCCTATATGCATGGTACTACGTTTTTTCCTATGCATACATATCCATGATAAAATTTAACTTAGAAGTGAGGCACAATAAGAAGTTAATACTAATGCTAATAAAATGAATCGACAAAGCAATACCCAGTAATAACATTGCCAACACTATTACTCTTGTGCTTGGGGATCATCGTTACATAAATCAAAGGTTACATTAACACAAGGCACTGAGATACAACTGCCGTTGAGCTGCTAATCAAGGTGGCTATGGAGTGATGAACATGGGGGTGTGGACAGAGTATTCAGCGCAGCTGCACTAGACAAAGGGCTGATTCAGGCCAGGTGAAACAGCAGGACAGAGTGAGATTTTGTCATGCTCCTAGTATGGCATATGACCTAAAATTTAGGAGTTGTTTACTTCTAAAGATTCCCATTCAATAAATTCAGGACATGGTTGGCCACAGATAAAAGGCAAAACTTTGGATGGGGCAGAGCTATTATGTAATTTAATCCCTACAATAAAAGTAAGAGATGAGTGCTCTATCATTCTTACTTCAAAATGAGAGCTTTTGCAATTTATCGAAGGGTGAAGGACCATTAACAAGCAGGAATCACGATTTGCATAAAGCGAGTGTATGGGCAGATTCCTTTCTCTTATCTTACCACCCTCCCAACCTGGCATCCAGAGATATGGCAGAGGTAAGTCATTCCTGCAGAAGCAGGACAATAAGGGGACTCTCTTACCACTCTAACTCTGGCCAGAGTTTCATTCTACATGGTAAAATTCATTTCCACATCTCAACCTTTCTGAAGTCTAAAGATCATGTATTTACTGCTATCTTTTATTTGTATTCAGAGGACAAAAATGGCACTTAAGAATTCATGTAGAAGCACACAACCACTGACTTTTATAATGTTAAAAATCATTTACAGCTTTTCTTTCTCCTGTGTAAAAAGTGCAGCATTTTCATAGCTAAAGACTTTCTTGGAGGTTGATGTGAGACCACTCCACATGCCTGGCTGTACTTTAAATCTGAAAACTTGTAGGTGACAGACACTTAAATGCCTATGGTCATTAACATCAGAATCTCAAATATAACTTCTGGTCTACTTCTAAATTTTTAAAATGAAACAAACCCTCATACATTTCATGCCTCTGTGTGTATGTTTTCTTTTCTTTCACAAAGGCTTGCTTAATTTTTAAAAAGCTATTGTGAAGAATCTTAACATTTGAATTGAACAAGTGTTTTTTTTTCCTCTGTGAAGTTTCTGTATTATTCTCATGAGTCGAGGAAAAAGATTTTATTGCCTCTACACATCAAGAGCAAAACACAAATGCTAATTGAGAAGACCGAGTATTGGATGGAGAGAAATGATGAAACTGAACATGGCAATTTATTTCTATCCCAAATGAATCAACTACTGTTCACAAATGTGGGTCTAACAGTAATTCAGGCAATAAACCACCCAAAGGACCAACCCTCTGAGGAGACTCTGCCTACACACAGATAGCTTGTTTTGATTTCTCTTGCTTAAGTATACAAAGGAGTTATTTCTCCTTTGTTGGAACAATCAAATAACTCTTAAATGATGGACTGTAAATATAGGAATGTGGGAGATTTCCCAACACTCCCCTCTAATTACTCATTCAAAGATGCTAATGTTTCTTCTTCTCAAAGTAAGTAAGCAGTTAAGTCATGAGTGGTAGGGTCAGCATTAAGGGCCCTGGTTACTCCAAAGATACTATTTCCTGGTGTTAGCTGAGTGAAACAAACAAATGAAACCGCGTTCTGTCTGAACATACAACTGATGACCACAGGGAGTTCTCTCCATATCTATTGTATGTAGGTATAGCCAGCTTTGTTCTTTCTATGATTGTCTATGACAGACAGAAATAGGTTTTTAGACAAGCATCTTTCTACTTTGAGCTAGTATTGCTTAGTTTTACCTAATACACTGCTTGATCAGCAGCACAAGATCTTTCAGGAACTAAATAGCAGAAATAAGCCCTCCCAAGGTTTTCTAAGTCTTTCCTGTTCTCCTAAGGAGATTCTTCAGTCAAATTCTACAGGATGAGAAGTAAAACCCCATTACCTGTTAAAGACACCCACATGACTCAGAGAACTTTTCTCTCTGAGCTTCACAAGGTCCTACAAATGCTCCATAATAGAAATGCCACATTTAATTAGCTTGAAGCAGAGAACAAAGTCCTTTCATTTTAGAGAACTTATAAATTTTAGAGAAGGGTAAGCAAACCACTTACCTTTCGTAGCAATTCGTACACACTGGGTTTTAGTTTCCTGGTGGAGTGAAAAATGAAAAACAGTCAACATATAAGTCACTGTTCCTGTTTCACAAAGTACAACTGTTATGAAGATCGGTCTGGGGCCCTGCAAGAGGGTCACTGAGACCTGCAATATGGAGAGTTCTGCTCGGTTCATGGTGATCTCAGTGACCTGTTCACGCTACAGGACTTGGAATGGGCTGGGCTCCTGATGGCAAATAGTAGTACACAGAATTCTCACACTAAGGAATGTTTTCATTGGAGATTTACAGTATTAAGAATTTTTTTTAATTTCCTGACATATATTCTCAGAATTTTTTAAAAAATCTAAAATAAAAACTTTCAGAAAATACACAGTACTTTCTGAAGATGTAGGCATCTGTTTTCACTTTGTCACTCACACTTAGTACAGCATTCCGGTTGCTTCTTAAACTATCAGAAAGAAAAATGTATTTTTAAAGCTAATATAAATCAGACACAAATATAAACTTAAATTTCACTTGACAGCTATAGACTAGTACCAAAGCTGAGAAGTACAGACCCTTGCTGGGCTCTCCCATGCCTAGAGTTAAATGTTAGTATTTAGAAACATGGCCTAACAATTGTATCACAGTCATGGTATATTTTATGTCCTTTTTTAAATTAGTTGAGAAGAGTTAAATGTTTCTCAGTGTAGAGTACCTTTTATCTCTTGTTAGGAGTACAGAAACATAACAAAGAACTGATAAGAATAATTACTATTATTTGATGTTGAGATGGGCTGGGGGGGTTGAAAACAAATACTTTGGTCCCCCACAAGGCAGTCTGGGCCCATGCCTAGCTCCTCAAGGACTTAGTTTAGTCAGCGTCTGTCTTTGGAAACACAACAGGTTAGAAGAGGCATCAAAATCAGTGGACTTAACATAGTTTTCGGATACCCGGCTTGATCTGACGACAGCCATCTGGGATGTAACTGCCATTTTGCCTGCCATGGGCACCTGGCATGTGTCCCAAACTACATTGGACAAACAAAGTCAATAAGATAATCATTGTTATGGACACTGCATCTGCACAGTTTCCTAACTGACTCTAGACATGCAAAGTTTTCAAGAAGCCAAGCACATTGTGGTTGAGTACAAGCCATATTTGTCAAGCTTTGCATATAAATCCCTTCCTTCCTCTTCCCTAGGGGAGTGGGAATTTCCTGTCTTATTGACAATCCAGTCATGCTTCTGTCTATAAATCCCTAATATATTGTATTTTATGCAAACCTGGATCTGTCTGCCTCTTTCTTTGATCTCTCAGCTGTTTCCACATTTACCTACTGGTTCTCACACATAGGAGCAAATATTTTTCCAAAACAGAAACTATTTGTTTTCAAGAAGCATTTACAACTCCATCGCAAAGACAGCTATATATTAGGAAAGCCAAATAATTTATAATTTCCCCTTAAACATTTGCTTCCAAATTAAAATAATGTAAGGGAGGATGGAATGGTAAGTTAAAAAATAATTGTACATTTCTATTACCTAATTGTGACCTGAGACTGTAGGAAGCTTCAGGGGATGATTTCACACTCTCATAAAGGCCCAAAGAGATTCTGATTCCCTAAAAGCAATCTCTATCGACTTTCTGAGGGGATTACTGGGCTCTGGTGGAGGGAGACATGCCAATTTTAAAACTGTTTCTGCTGAGGAGTTTGTGAAGTATACTGGTGGTCCTCTATACTTTGATTAAACCACAGTGTAGATCTATTAGAAGAGAAGCCTTTGCACAGAGCACAGCAAGTCCTCTGTAAATGACAGAGATTAACATCTCTCTCTTACTCTAGACTGTGTAACAAAGTTAATTTGGAACTTCTCACTTCTCCAAAGATTAAAACTCAAAGGCAGAGCTATGCTTTCCCACTTCTACACTGCTTTATATCCAGAATAGACTAGTGACCTTCAGTGTTGTCATCTCCCAGAGCCCAGTGGTACTAGCTGTTTGGAATGATGGGTAAGTGGGAAATAGGTGACACACTTGGCTCTGAAGACTTCCAGTGATGCAGAAGGGGACTAGAAGAAGAGAAAAGCCCCTTCACCAGGAGCAGCCTCTGGGTGTGCAGTACATCTAGAAGATGCTGTGGAACTTTCTCTGCTGTGTGTTGTAAGCCAACCACACAAGTCAACCAAAAGATAGAGCTGTTTCACTCAACACTGAAGTTCTCTGGGCTGGTGCAGATATGCAAAGGGGGAATGTCTTCTAATTAAACAACCTCAAGATAAGATATGACAGATGTAATTAGAGACCACAGATTTCACATCAACTTCCAGAAGCCCTCCTTGGGGACTCAGTTGTATGAAATCAACCACAAATAGATTGTTGTAAATGCCGACAGGTTCATCGATGTGTCAGTATTCAGCTGAATGTTACTATTTCCATGATTTTTCCATCCTTCTCTGCCCCCCGCCCCCCACCCGCCACGCACGCGCAAAGTTTTAGGGAAGAAAAACCTTTCAAAGGGAACAGCAGGAGACACAAAAGGCCAGGCTGTTTCCCCCTGCATGGAGCCTCCGGCTGTCTCTAACGCCCTGCGGAGCTCCCTCTTCAATATTCATTTGGGATAAGTGGCAGCGTTCAAGAACAACTGTGTCCAAAATGGGAAAAGGAGGGGCTGCCAGGGGGCGCAGCGCTGCTCGGGTAATGGTGCAGCACCCGGCTGTCACCGGGCCGCCTTCTGCTTAGGTCCTGTCAACTGGACCACAGGCGCCCTATTACTTTGTAATCAGAGGATCGTTACTTGTTATTTACTATTTGGCTTGTACCCCCTGAAAAGTTTAGAAGGGTATATTACCCTGCTGCGGAACGCGCACTCTGTTTACCCTGCAGTAAATTTAATCTTTTGAAGGAAGCCGCTCACGGAGCTAGCGGGCAGACTGTGCCCGTGCGTGCTGAAGGGTGTGCCCACCTCTGAGCCCTGGCGTCCTGGGCAGCCCCCACTAGGAAACCAGATACTGCAAAAGGGATGTGCCAGGCCCAAAGTGGGCACAACAGATACGACACTCTGCACATCAAGGCTCTTTCCCTTCGCTCCTTTTTCTTACTGTTCTTGACCGTCGCTGCCGAGTCTCCTGTACACACGGCCCTTGCTTTTGCTCAGCGCCACTGGGTCCAGGCTGGAGGCAGCTCACCTTTTCCACACTGCTCATGGCCTGGAAGTAGATGTTGTATCCCTTGCGGGGAGCCAGGGGCGGGTTCCAGAAACCTTGGTAGGTCCTGTTGTCACCCACGGTGAAGGGGGCGGGTTCAGGGAGATTCCCGGGGGGCAGCTCAGCTGCAAAGTAGTAGGGGGAGCCCCCGCTCACGGCGCTCTGGTAGGTGACGGGAACCTGGTAGCACTCCATGGCGCCGGCCTCCCTCTTGGCCCTGTGGGAGTGCAGCTCCTCCACGACGATCTGATAGGCGCTTTGGGGGAAAGGAAGAAAAGCTTACATTTAAACACTCCAACTGTTTTTTCCTGTATTTTAGAAAAACCCACAAAATCCTCAACAGAGGATGTAAAATAAGTATGTTCCCTGGGTGGAGTGATCCACTCCTAGAATGACAACCCTTGAGAGGGTGACACAGGAGGATCCTAGCAAGTTCAAGGCCTGCCTGTGATACACAGCCGTCTGAAGCACTGGACTACATGTACCAAGACTCTGTCTCCAAAACACAAAACAAAATGAAACAAACGTCATATTCACGAGCACATAAACTCAGCCTCAACTCTCTGTATCCTTGTTCTCAGTAATTTTGCAATAAAAAATAGAACTTTCCACGTATTTTTCAACACTAAGCAAAAAAAAAAATGAAAAGAGAGAAAAAAGAGAACCTTGCACATTCTCAAATGAGGAAAAAGAAGCCACTTATAAAAGGACCATGATGCTCATCCAAGTCGGGCCAGAGACGAGGCTTGGTTCACACATTTAAAGATCACATTTTCCCAGAGAAGTCAGGGTAGGCCCAGCTCCGAGGCCTAGCAGAAACCATGCCCGGGGCAGCTCAGAGGGGTACCAGTTGGCAGCCCTGGCGACAGAATGCGCACAGGCGTCCCCACCTCGACCTTGCCATGTCTCCATCAGCTCAGAGTGATGCAGACCTAAAGTGCAGGCGACATGCAGCCACGCGGCACAGATGGGCAGAAATCTGTCCTCCGCCTTCCTACTGGAGCAGACCGCTTCCCACTTCAGGAGCTGTTAATAATAAAATGTTACAATTTGTGGAAACAGATGGCGCTCTGCCTATGGAAGCTCCAACCTGAACCTTCTAAGACCTTTCTTGAACATTTCAAAACTTTTCCATTGTGCCTGTTCTCTTAGGGAGAAGGGAATAGAAAAACAATAATGTAACTTTAAAAGAAGATCTCTAACAATTGTTTTTTGTCAACTACTGAATTTGGCACAACAAAAATATTCTGCCCTTATGAAAAGTTCCTTAGTTTAAGATTTTTAAAATCAGGTAAATTTCACTTAGGAAACTATTAATATTTTTTATATATCGCTTATATATTAGCAAGAAGCCCTAAAAAATTGTGGTGAAGTGCACTGTGTAACTTGCATAAATTCAGTATCAATAAGCTGTACATCAAATCTTGAGATTTTAGGACCGTGTGGTCCTGTGATTTCTTCTACACAGGGCAAACAGTCACTATTCAATGGCTCTCTGCCAGCAATACACCCTTTTATTTAAAGTCTTCCGAGCAAAGATTGGGAAAGACAGAACGGAAGGTGCATCTTTGAAAATTATTCAGCATCTTGTAAGAAATTGTAAAACTTAAATACAAACTTGCTTAACAGACAACTTTCATAGATTAAATCTGATTATAATTTATAAGTGAAAGTTTTTTTCTTCATTATTAAAAAATCTTACTTTTCATGAAAATATTGCTAAGCACCTCAAAGACCAGCACCTATCTCTTTACCTCTGCAAAGGGACTAAACTGGTGTTGATCCCAGAAACGGTGCTGCGAGGAGGTCAGACAGTGGGAGTCTGCACCACTGCAGAGGCGGCGAGCTTCCAAGATATGGAACCATAGCCGGAGAGAAAGAAGGAAGGAATAATCATAGCTGACATATGCTACATTAAAGAAACACACCCTTACTTTATTTCACTTCTAACTTATAATCCATACTTATGTTGTACATGTGCCTGGCCTGTGTGCTCCTCATATCCCTGTGAACTCATACCTACTCTATTCTCCCGATGAATCTAAGTCCAGAGTCTTTCCTTAATGAACACCAATGCCCATTATCCACATTTGTGACTAATATCCTCACCCTCAAAACATTAATTCATGAATTACTCCATACTTGCAGACCAATCCCCAAAGTCTACTGAACATTCAACCTTACCAAACTCTGTTACATTGACATAGATTCCACGTGGTAAATTAGGCTACTTCATGCAAAGCAGCTTGTGGCTCTCCAGACTTATTAGGAGCAGAACAGACTGCCAGTGCCGAGAGGAGGGAAGCACTAAGAGATGCAATCTGCTCTTTGGGAAAGGACCTGGAGCATGGTTTTGCAGAAGTTAAAATTGGCATCTTGAACAGAACGTTCAGAGTTGGAACTCCTCCCAATTACGAGAAAGAGAAATTAGTTCAGTTTTATAACTGAGGATGTTTTTATAAGGCATGTGAACCAAGAAAAGCATTTTTACATAGAGTACAAATACCCTAGTAACATGCACTTTAATCTCATAATACATCTTTTGTTTACTAAACTACTATTATTTAAATTGGGGTATGACTGTTAACTCTGACCAGTCAACTTAATTGCACTTAGAAATACCTGGTGGAGATTAAAGGACCATTCTGGACGTCACTGGTCATGTTATGAAAGCATGATCTTGGGTACTATACATGGGCCTGGTCCTTTTCCGTGCTGGTACTATTCACCAGCTGTGGCCTGACAGCCATGATCTTTGCACCACATGCCCATCTTCAAACTAGCCAACTAGAAACCAAACCCCAGAAACTATGAGCCAAATCAAATCTGCCCTCCTTTAAATTGTGGGTCCCAGCTATGGGAAACGTACTGAGACAAATGACCATAGAAGAAATGAAGTACTGCATTTTTGTCATTATGGAGAGGCCAAGTTTAAGATAAACTGATTTCACAGTTAAACTTAGAGCATGGGTTTGTCTTTCTTCTGCATTTTATTCTACACTGCCATGAATTGAGTATTTGTTGTCCATTCCACCCAGAGATAAAGTTTTGGAAAAGTAATTTGTTTAAATAGGAAGTCATTAAAAAAAAATCTGAACCTACCAATGCTTTGATCACAGACTTTCTATCCTTCCTGGGAAAAATAAACAAAATTGTTGAAGCCACACAGAATTTTGTTAAAGTAGTTTGAGCAGAATGAGAAGTGAACATTTTTTTTAAAAGGTCTTGGAAAATTGATTTCCAAACTTACTTCCCAAAATACTCTTTGTACAATGATTCATGTCAGACACAAGTCAGAGGGAGGAAGCTAGATCTTACCCATCCCTCCCACTACGTAATATCCTACCAGCCAGTAGAACTGCCTTCATGATGGACACTCAGCTCAGTCTCAACCACCCAGGCTGATCCAGTAGTGATCATGTTTGGTTTTTTATTCAAGTGTGGTTTTAAACCTATGAGCATTTAAATAAGCATGTGTAGAATGAATAAAGGGACTTTTTTCATGATGTTCCTACGTAAGTTTGGCATATTCAGAAATATTTTTCTTTTCATGTGTAAGCACTTCATTCATTTCCAAAATAGGGAACATTATTTGTACGTGAGAATTTCATCAGCTGGCTTTCTTCCTGTGACTTCCCATCTATCGAGCCTCTTATTCATTAATTTCACTCAAAATTATATATCGAGCACAGCCATGTAGGTACTGAAAAGTAAAGTAACATCAGCTCACACAGTTATATTTGCTTTTTTTTTTTTTTTTTTGAGACAGGGTCTTGCTTTGTAGTTCAGGCTGGCTCTGAGCTCACTACGTAGCCTAGGCAAGCTTCAAACTCAGCAATCCTCCTGTCTCTGCCTCCCAAGTGCTGGGATTACAGGCGTGAGCCACCATGCCCGGCTATATTTGCTTTTTTCCCCCCTAAAATTCTTAAAGAGTTCTATAGTTGGCAGGAAGCTTTCTGCCTTTGCAAGTTAGATGGAATTTAATACAGTGACAATAAACCCCTTAAATTTACTTTTTTAAAAAATTGAATTCTTTATTGATATAATTTATATACATCTCACAATCACATATAACATTGGGGAATTTGTACCAGTATGTGACACAATTCTCATTTTTACCCATATCCCTCCCCACCCACAACTTCCCACCCCCTATATATATGCTCTTTTATTTTCTTTCCAAATCATATTTATTCCTTCCCCTCATTACATTCCCACACTAAATTTCCTATGAAAATTTCCCATTCTACAAAAACTGTCATACTTTCTAGAGCTCATTTGCATCTACAGGTGCTCATACCAAAGAGAAGATCTGGTATTTACCTATCCGTGATCTATTTATTTCACTTATTAGTGTATCCTCCAGGTGTCACCATTTGCACATAAATGAATCAATCATTTTTTGTGGCAGAATAATACTCCATTTTATTTAAAAAAACCACATCTTCTACACTTGATCTTAGCCAAAATGCCGAGAAGTGATAAAAAAACCACATCTTCTTTATCCACTCTCCAGTTGATGGGCATTTGGGTTGTTTCCAAGATTGAGCTATCACGAACTGAGCTGCTATAAACAAGGATGTACATCTGTCTTTCCAATGTGATTTTTAAAATTCTTTTGGGTATATTCCTAGCAGGGGGAGAGCAGGGTCAAATGAGACCCCTAGTCCTAGTTTTCTAAGAAATCTCCACACAGATTTCCACAATGGTTGCACAAGTCTGTAGTCCCACCAATAGTGGAGAAGTGTTCCTTTCTCCCCACAGCCACGCCAGCAAAAATTTACTTCTTTAAAATCCTCTTCACTTACACATCTGTGGTTGCCTCTGGTAAGCAGTTAAAGTGAATAAGACAGCCTTTCAAATCATGTTGTTACCACTCATGTTTAATTTTTATCTCACACTCAAACCAACCTGATATTGAGTTTACCTTCTCTTCACTAATAACATCTAGAAAAAACCCTTTGAAAATTTTGGCTCCCAAGTATTCGCTGTAGTGCTACCTTTCATTTTAGAAAACCCTCAGTCTGCTGCCCACTCAGCATACAGAAAAAATGAAAAACAACTTTTCATTTTGTGATACTGTTCAAACTCCTCTCAGGGAATTTCCATGTCATAGTTGGACACAGTCTTTAATCTGACTTAGCACATACTATTGTGAGCATCTATCTGGATCTCTTCTTCCTGCTCCTGGAGAAGATGTGTGTATACTAGAGATCAACCATAATGACAGGGACTCCTTAAATAAGTGTTTGTGTGTAGTAAAAAGTAGGTATAAAAATAACTGAGGTCAATAGGAGAAAATGAGAATTGAGATATGTCATGTACTAGTAGAAATTCTCAATGTTGAATGTGATCATAATGTATATATAAAATGTACCAATAAAATCCATTTAAAAAGACAGCTGAGGTCACTATAGAGAGATTGCGCTGAACCTGAGACAGAAGTCCACATGTAGAAATCTAAAGTTCATCTTTAAAAGAAACTTCCCTTCTCTGAGTCCCCACCACATAGTCTCACTTGTCAAAATCTGCTTCCATCCTTGCTGCCTTTGTATTTGTCAATATGAGTTAACTAGGGAGCAGAAAATAAAGAAAAAATCAAATTAGAAGTGATCTACCTACACAAAATGGACCTACACCTTTTCAATCTTCTGGTTGTCTAATTATTTAATGGCTTTTACTCTGGCTATGTCAGAGTCATTATCTAAGCTGAGTATTGTGGCAAACATGTTCCAAAGCCACCACAGTATTTTCTTTCATTCTACCTTTTTACCTCTATTTCCCTTAATTAAAATTTTAAAATATTATTACAACATAATTAAAATCAATATATTGGCATATGAATCTTTTCTTGATCCTCAAAATATGATTTCCTTATCTTTAAAAGTTGAAAATGACATTCACCATGATAGTCAGCTCGATTAGACACTGGTAGTAATCGTTTTTAGGTTTTCAAGAGCCAAATGGTGACTCATTATACGATTTCCCCTCAGTTTTAACACTGTAAGAAAACATAAGGGGTTTTGCTCTCCCATTATTAAACAAACCCTCTGTGAACATATGGTTTTAGGTTGCCTAGCCTCCTGGTGATAGCAAAATAACAAATTGCTCAGTAGTATACAGAGTTCCTCGTATTTTATCTAAATGTCTCTTTAAAGCTTTAGGAGAAACTCACTCCCTCTAATGTTTTACTGCTGCCATTGTATCAAGAGCCACAGTTGTTTCGATTGCCCTCACACTAGCACTCTGTAGATTAACAGAGTAAGGGTTTAATTATCATTGCCCTGGACAATAACTCTGGTCTCTCTTGACTTCCTTCTTTATCTGAGAACTAACAGTTACTCAATTAGCAAAGTTCAAAATCCTATCTTCAAAATGCTTTTTTTTCTAAGTAATATTTTTATTAATTTTTTATCTTTATTGGTACACTGTATATACACAGAATACATGATATATATAGATGATCACACTCAATATTGGGAATTTGCTTTTTAATACACTGTTTTTTTCCTTTCTTTCCTTCCATATTTCACACAGCAACATCTTTTAAATGCTTTATTTCATACTTGCTAAACATTTTTTCACTTACATGTCCTTTGCTCAACAGACAATGAGCTCATTAAAGACAGTGACTGTCCTATTTTTTACTTTACTGACTATCCATTAACCAAGTATTCGTTAAATATCTGTGATAAATTATTTTAGGTGTCAAGGTTGCAATTCAAATGCATGAAAGGCTCAAGTACAGAAAGAGACTTTGAGATCTGCTGTGGTCATTTTGTCTTTGACTTACACTGCCCACCACAAGTACTGCATATATAGTCACATTCCATAGAAGAAGCTATTTTAATGAATAAAGAGTTAAGACCTAACACAGTGATACGATAGCGATGTATCATGGTTGCAATTTACACATGATAAAGCTGAGTTCTATCAGTGCTTGAGTGATAAACATGAGTACGTGGAAGTCACTGCAACAATAGAAGCAGGGCTAATCACCTACACAGTGAATTTTATCATAGGGAGGAACATGTGAATGGCACTGATTACTTGTCAATAGAGAAAGATGCTGGGCACAGGCGCTTTGTCTCTCATTTCTGGATTCACAATCAGATTCACTGGCCCATCACTGATTCATGAACAGCACTCTCCATACACTTTGGATTTTCAAGTGGGCAGAGCTTCCGCAGTGTTTGTGTTACAAACACCTTCACCCACTTCCCCTGTTCTACAGTGTGGTATGTTTCACAGATTTTTGTTGAAACAAGAATCAAGAACTACTTTCATGACTAATGTTTTTCTATCAATTTTTTTAATAAAAGCATTTGTAGTCTGCCAGAGACTTGAAATAATTTGAATAGTAAATGTGTACACCAAGCTCCAATCTATTCTTTTTTTATGTAGTGCAAAGATTGAATCTATTTTTATAAGAAAAAAATGTACACAACTTGAGATGACTCAGTTATGAACTATTTGGACTGACTTCTGTACCTTATTTAACAAAATACAGCCAAAGTGTACCATTCTCAAATGAAACTTGCTTAGTTTTCAATTCTCATTGAATAAAAAATATGTAAAAATTAAAGTGGTTAGAATAATTTGAATTAATCCCTAAAAATAACATGATTCCCAATTTTCTGGTAGATGATAGCCATTAAGTAATAAGAGAGATTTTAATACTGGAAAGATAAAAGAAATGGCAAGTTGAACATTAATATTTATTGTGGAATTTCTGATAAAGAACACTTCAGGAATTAAAAGGTCACACAGGCTGCACTGGTTATAACTACCCTGCTTTTATTTCTCAGAGCTTCTTACTTTTCATTCATGCATATAAAATCGCTCATGACTGATTTACTGCAGTGCACAGGAGTTTATTTCCTCATCTTGTTTCTGAGAAATATCTTCAAAGCTTTTGTACCACAGCTAGCTGAACACAACTGAAGAAGTGAAATGAAATGGGAATAAAAGAAAAAAAAAGAGTAATGCTCTTAAATCAAATAGCACAGAGCTGAAAGGCGAAGTCCATGAATACCTCAGAAATCTCTGTAGAATTTTGCATTTAACTAGAGGGCTATCTGTAGGCTTTGTCCAAATGACAAATGAGCAAACAAAATCAAAGGAAAATAAAACAAAAGCGAAACCTTCTTGACATTAATTGTCAAATGAATGTCTCTTAGAAACGAAGCATTTTATTTGCTGCTAAGCAACCAATGTTTCTCTGTTAGGCTGCTGCTCATCCATCCTCTTACCTGATGGGTGCCCCTTTGGCTTGTGCTGGTCTTAGCAACACAGTTATTGTAGTTGCTGTTTCATTAAGAGATGCGTCAACTCCTTCATAGTCAGGTAGAGTTGGAGCTGAAAAGTGACCAATAAACAACATAAAAGGTTCAATTAATTACACTCACACATCATGAGTCAGTATGAATAAATCATCTGGATTTAAGGAGAAATCAATTTAATCCCTAATTATCTAGCATGCAGCTTATGGTACAGCATAACATTAAGCAATGCATCCTAACCCCAGGAATCTAAAGCACAGGAAGGCAAAACTGCTGTGGAAATTTCAAAAATAAATAACCTGACAATTTGTGGTGCACATCCTGCTTCAGCTTCAATATTCTCAGACCTTGAAATCAACAGCGAAAGGATAGAAAGAAAATGGTAACAGCGGACGTGGGAATGGTATTTGTAGGGTAACACGGAGCTACAAATCCACATCTACAGGTATGAATGACAGTTGCTGCATTAAGGCTGCTTAGTGAGGCAGGGCCATGTATTGCGCTGAAGTTTGTAGAAAGACTTGGGCTTGTTCTCTGGGTCGTGCTCATTACTGTGCTCATCATGGGGACATGCCAAGCATGGGAATAAGTATTTTTGTTTTTATTTGCCAAGTTATAACTCATTGCTTGTCACAAACATAAGAACAACGTGTGCACTGGATAATGCTCAGATTAGAACTGAAGGTTCTTATCATGAGTGATTCACTAAATACTTTATTTTTTTAATTGAATTCTTTATTGGTACATTTTTTATACAGCTTACAATCACACTCAATGTTGGGGAATTTGTACCTTTCTATGAAACGAGTTAATTTTCATTTTTACCCATATCCCTACTCAACCCCCACAACCTCCCAACCCCTATATACATGTTCTTCCCAAATCATATTTATGTGTACGTTGGTGGTATAGTGGTGAGCATAGCTGCCTTCCAAATCATATTGATTCTTTCATCCCATTACATTGTCCCATCACATTCCCTTTGAATATTTCCTATTTCACAAAATCTATCATACATTCTAGAACTCATTTACATCTGCAGGTTCTCATACCCGAGAAAAGATACAGTACTAACATATCGGTGAGCTATTTATTTCACTTATTAGTGTGTCCTCAAGGTATATCTACTTACACATAAAAGAATGAAACTTGCCATTCTTTATGGCAGAGTAATACTCCATTTTTATTAAAAAACCACATCTTCATTATCCAGTCTCCAGTTGATGGGGATCTGGGTTGTTTCCAAGATTGGGTTATGACAAACTGAGCTGCTATGAACATGGCTGTACATATATCTTTACAATATGAATCTTTTAATTCCTTCGAGTATATTCCCACCAGGGGAATAGCAGGGCCAAATGGGACCTCTAACCCTAGTTTTCTGAGGAATCTCCACACTGATCTCCACAATCCCACCAACAGTCTACAAATCAACAGTGAAAGGATAGAATCTAGAAATCAATCTAACAAGTCTACCATCCCGCCAATAGTGGAGAAGGGTCATCTGTATCTCTCGGATGACCAATGATGTTGAACATTTCTTCATATGATTCTTGGCTGCTTTTACTTCTGCCTCTGAGAAGTGTCTGTTCATTTCAGATGCCCACTTTTGAATTGGATCTTTAAACTTGGAGGGGACTGATTTAAGTTCTTTTTATGTTCTAGATAGTAGCCCTTTGTCTGAGAAAGAGCTAGTAAAGATTTTTTTCCCATGTTGTTGCCTGTCTTTTAGTGGTGCAGTGGTTTCTTCTGCTATGCAGAAGCTTTTTAGTAGGATGAGATCCCATTTGTTGACTCTTTCTGCTAGTTCTCATGCTATAGAGGTTTTGTTCACAAAGTCCCTGCCTAAGCCAATGTCTCCAAGAGTTCTACCTAACCTGTTTTGCAACAGGTTTATTGTTTCTGTTTTAATGTTTAAGTCTCTAATCCACTGTGATTTTAGTTTAGTACATGGTGAAAGAGATAGGTCTAGCTTTAGTTTTTGGCAGGTTAAAGCCCAGTTTTTCCAGCCCCATTTGTTAAAGAGGCTGTCTTTCCTCCATTGAGGATATTTGGCTCCTTTGTCAAAAATAAGGTGGCATGCCGGTCATGGTGGCTCATGCCTATACTCCCAGCACTCAGGAGGCAGAGACAGGAGGATTGCTGAGTTTGAGGCTTGCCTGGGCTACCTAGTGAGCTCAGGGCCAGCCTGTACTACAAAGGAAAACCCTATCTCAAAAAAAAAAAAAAAGATAAGGTGGCTTAGTGTATTTGGAGTTGTATCTGGATCTTCTAATCTATTCTACTGGTCCTCAGGTCTGTTACTTTGCCAATACCATACAGTTCTTATCACAGTGACTTTACAGTACAGTTTTCAGGTGGGGATTGTAATACCCCCTGCCATGTCCTGGTTGCTTAGAATTGCTTTTGCTGTTCTAAATCTCTTGTGGTTCCCGATGAATTTTTGGATTATTTTATCTAGCTCTGTGAAGTATGGTTTGGGATTTCAATCATAATTGCATTTAATCTATATAACAGTTGTTGGAATATAGCCATTTTGATGCTGCTGGTTCTCTCTACCCAGGAACAAGGGATTCTTTTCATTTTTCTGATATCCTCTTCTATCTCCTTTTTTCAGAGTCCTGTAGTTTTCAGAGTACAGGTCTTTCACCTACTTTGTTAGATTGATTCCTAGATATTTCATTTTGCTAGGTGATATTGTGAAAGGGATTGACTCTCCAATTTCTTTTTCAGTGAGTCTGTTGTTTGTGTATACAAAGGCTGCTGATTTTTGAGCATTGACCTTGTATCCAGCTGCTCTACTAAATTTGGTGATTAGGTCTAGCAGCATACTATCAGACCATAGTGCCTTGAACCTGGAGCTCAATAGCAAAAGAAATTCCAAGGTCCTCACAAACACATGGAAATTGAACAAAACTCTGTTGACCAACCAATGGGTCACAAAAGAAGTTAAAGAAGAAACTAAACAGTTTCTACAATTAAATGATAACCCCAGTACAACATACAGGAACTTATGGGACACAATGAAAGCAGTTCTATGAGGGAAATTCACAGCAGTGAATGCCTAAGTACTTTGAATTGGTGATTTAAATCTGTCCCAAACAGAAAATAAAATTAAAGTTTTAATACTTTATTTCCTAAAACAGTGGATGCTATTTTTTTTTTTTCTTTTTGAGACAGGGTCTCACTTTGTAGTTCAGGCTGGCCCTGAACTCACTGCGTAGCCCAGGCAAGCCTCAAATTCAGCAATTCTCCTGCCTCTGCCTCCAGAGTGCTGAGATAATAGGCATGAGCTAATACACCCAGCATGGATGCTATTTTAAAAGGCTCACGTTTTAGAATAGTAAGGGAAATCAGAAGTTAAATTTTATTTATGACACAAATTATTAAAATTGGTATTTTATTTAGTATGTTTTTAAATAAAATTTTAGATAAAGCAATTTAGAATGTGTATCTTCCTTTCAGTATAACTGTTACAGATTCAGAACACTATCAAAAATTTTAATATTTTGATGTATCACTAATATATGGTATGGACAGCTATACTGAGAAGGAACATCAATGAGCTAGAAGAACTCAATGACAAAATTAGCATTTTAATATATTATATAGCTCACCTTTAAATTTTTAAATTTAATTCTTCATATATATATATTTTATTATGCTTAAATGAATAAGAAAAACATTACATAAACTGGATTAGATTTAGGACATATTAAAATGCTACTTCTTAGCAAGAATTTAATCATGTTTAACTGACAATTTGACTGAAAGAGAAATAACATCTGTAAACAAAGTAGTCAAATGCAAGCTATAAAATTGTGAACATAATTAAATGTGAAATTTAATTATATTTGCCTATCAACTTACGTTTCCCTGTATATTCCCATTCTACAATTTAGAAGCATTTGTGCAAGGTATTTAGTTGAGAAAGGAAAGACTGTTTCTGTGTAAGATCGTAAGGATGTTAGGACAATGGACAAAATGAGGTTCATGTTACTCTAATCCCTCTGCTCTTCTTTTTGTAAAACCTGTGCAGAGCAAAGATCTGACTCCTTAATAATTAACAATTCCTCCAAAGTAGAATGATGTCTATCATATTCATAATGAGCTTAGCTTAGAAAGATTTTTAATCTTACACTGTAAATTTTTTTTTTTTTTTTTTTTTTTTGCAGTACCAGGGATTGAATTTGGGCCCTTGTGCTTCCAAAGTAGGTATAGTACCACTTGAGCTAAATCCCTGGGCCATCTTACACTGTAATTTTTAAAAGGAGCCCCATGTGTGAAAAGCAATGGCTTGTGAAGTGTTTGTGTTTGGACCTATAACACAATTTGATTTGTATTTAAATGATTCTTTCCAAGTTTCCCCAATCACACACATACACCTCCATGAAAGATCCAGTCAGAGTGAGCCAGTCTCCCACACGTTCCACCACAGACGAAGGGATGCTCTGTCTGCAGCTCACGTACCTGAGATGTTGGTGGTCACATTGATGGCTGTGGCCGGCCCGAAGCCTTTGACTGTGCTGGCTCTGATGAAAAACTGGTAGGTGGTTCCTGGATGCAGGTGCATGAAGACGTGGTGGGTGCTGTTCCACAAGTTGGACACGGTCTGGGGAGGGCCGGCCACGGGCACCGCAGGGTCAAAGGACCTGATGCTGCTGTAGCTCACCTGTAGGAAGAAGTGTTTTTTGGATCCACATAAGTTCTGATAAATTAGAAACGAGCCCTTTTGAAACACTGCAGTGAGAAAGGGCATCCTTCTGGAATCTATCATAATACTGTTTACTCCTTTTTCTTCTTATTTTGACAAGATTATTTCTGTCACTTTGCATCGATCTGTAGCCTCTGCATCACCTACCATTTACCTATGTCTTCTTTCCATCTATAGAAATAATGTCCTTATAGCCAAACTAAAAAATATATGTGCATTTTCTTCTATCAAAAACAATAAAATTAATGCGCTAAATAAGGATGCATATGTAGAAAATTTTAATTGTGAAATGAAGAAAGTTTGACAAATGTTTATTTATGTCATTCAATACTCTGTGCAAGACACAACAGATTCCATGAAAGTAATGTTCAAATATGCAAACATGGTCACAATCCATACAGCTGCAGTGAGTCTTGTTCTCTTGATTCATTTGTAGTCACTAGAAATTTGAAAATCTATGTGAAATCAACATGAAGTATGAGGGAATAAAATATCACATCTGTAAAATTAAAATCATCCTTTCATTTCTGCCTCTTATATCTCAAAAACAACAAAGTGTATTTAAAGTTTCCATGTGGTTTTGAACTATGTTTACATTTTATTTCACTATTTTGGATATTATTTCCTTATTCATATATAATTGACAATGGTTCTTGTTACAATACACTGTGTGGATGGTCTCATAATTTTAATTTTTAAGAAAAATTAAGATTTGTGCGTGTGTGTGTGATTGTTCTTTATGACCAATACTAAGGCAGTGTGACAGGACATATTCAATACAATATGATGTCTCTCATTTGAGTGAGGCAAAGTACAAACAATGAAAATGATAAAGGATGGATAGAAAGGGATGGGGCCCCGGAGGAACAGGGTGAAGGGAGGAGGAGGGAAAAGCAAATCAGAACACCATAAAGGTGTTCAGGAGCCTAACAGCTCAACTCATGCAAACGCTAAATGCTGTAATGTGAGCTATGACAGATCATGTGAAGAGGATGAAGAGGGATGGGGGACCCCAGAAGGAGAGGGACAGAGGGAAGGAGAACGGGGCTCATAACAAGGGAACAAGTGGCAGCATGTCCATGTGACTACTCTCAAGACTACTGTCAACCACACAAACTGGAAATATGTATGAGTAAAAAAATAAAGATTTTAGAATCTTTAAAAAAGAACTTGAAGCTTTCAGGTCTAAAATAACTGTTTTGATTTTTAAATTTGGAATAAAAAATTTATAAATTAATACAAAGGATGATCATAACAACTTTAAACTCCCAGTCCTCATTTACTTCTCTTCTACTAATTTCCTCTAAAATTTTTGTTTTTCCTCCCTCATTCTCCTTCTATGCACACTGCAACTGACTGCCTTGCTCGCCCAATACCTCATATTGAGTGATGATTCCATTGGGATCCAATGGTTCTTTCCAATTCAAGAAGATCTTGTTTTCAAAGGATGTTCCTTGAAGAGATTTGGCTGGGACAGGGCCAGGCACTACAAATACACAAACAATGGCTTAGGCTTATAAGAACGTTTGTATCAGATTGACAAAGTAAATCAACTCAACTAAACAATTCAAAATCTATGTGAACTGAAAAATCAGAAGAAAATGAAATGAATACACAGAATCAGCAGTATTCTGACCTGAGTTTGCTATATGGGAACCTACTCCTTCTACAAGTTCTGAAAGAAGAAGATACAGAAATATTTACTGCTATCCACAACAGTACTGTCACCTCAGAGAGCTCTATAAATTACTGAGTCTAGTTCTTCCTGCTGTATACCTCTCCTTGCATGAAGATCTTACTTGTAATTTGTTTTCAATAGAGATCTGTTGCCTGAAAGATTTTTTGAAGATTATGATAATCCTCTGAGTCTCCATAAACAGAATTCTTAACTAATCAGTTATAATAACTGACACTCCTTGAACCCAAAAGCCAAATCACATGCCCCAAACTGAAATTCTTATGAATAATCACCTGGACTTATATAGCTATATATATATTAAATTTTCAATAATTAAAAAAGGAACTGTCACCATTAAAGAGATTTTTGATGATTCATAGGTTGAAATGTTATTAGTTGGCTGTTAAATGAAGCCATCAGACTTGTTTAAAACTCAATGTTCTGTATGACAAAACTGTTTTTGTTTCTGTCTCTGTTCCCCAGTGTTGAGGATAGAAGCCAAGGTCCAATCCATGCTGTGCAGCTGACCCACCCCTGAGCCTCTCACCGACCCCCTTGCACTGTACTTCTGAAGTGTCTGCAGGTGACCAGATGTCAACCCTTAATTTCAAATGTCCTTTAGCCAGCGAGACATGGGGCAGTGCCAAGTGGCATCGTCAGCTCATGTTGGCAAAATACAAGACACTTTTCCATATTTCATTTAAATATCTACCTGCTATTTATCCCACAAATATTGAAATGTTAATCCTGATCATGTTGTAAAACAGACTGTCTGGTGTACTTGGTTTAAATATTTACTTCCTTTTGAAAATATCAACTCACTGTTTGGCAAGTATAATTTCTAGTTAATATTTTCCCTTAATCTAATGTTTTCGTGAACTTCACATGTGACGTTATCCAGAAATGTCATTTCAAAGGATAGGGCAATTTTGTAAGGACTGAAATAAATTAAAAATCACCAGTTCAAAGGAAGTGCTTGCTTTATGGCTAGCAGCATTGAGAAATTCAGATTGCTATGCCACAAGGTAAGATGTATTTCAGTCTTCAAGGAGATGAAGAATAATGTTTTGACTTCTGAGACAGTTATCATAATTTGGTTCATTAATGATAAATTCACCAGGGACAGAAACTCACAGCAAACACAAAAGATGCTACTACTACACTGTTAAAGATAATGTTATTACTTCTGTCAGCTAAAAGCATCTGTCTACCTTTGTTTCCTGGACTCAGTTTAATTATTCAGCCTATAAGGGAGAGGTCTTGGGACAGCCCCTCTTGGAGGTTCTGGGGGTCACTGTTTATTCTTCAAGGGAATAGTTGTAGCATCCACTCTCCTCACATGCCACAGCTTATCTGGAGTAATTAAAGAAAAAGTATTTCTTGTGTGTTACAATTCTCTACAGAAGGTGGCAGATGGAGGGAGGCAGAAGCCATAACCTCGAACAGTGAGTGAATGTGTATTTGATGACAAGATTGTAACTGCCTCACCTAGCGCAATTAGGTCTATAAGTACACCACAAAATGATTCTGGCCCATGTGTAATTGTTCCCAACTGGAGACAGTTTAACTCTTCAGAATCCTTCCCTGTGAGAATGCTAGAATTGAAAAGGAGCTTCCCTAAAATTTCTATATGTTCACGTCCTCCCTTCATGTGCTCATCTTCATAACAGAATTTACTTCAAGTAGCTACAGGTCACATTTCTAAAAGGGAGAATGTGTGGCAAAATTCTGAGCACAGGAGAGCCACAGTATTGATCTTTCTTCAGAGTAGTACCATGGGTGGGATAAAAAACTGCACTTCTGTGAACTGTGGCACAGACATAAATAGTTGTGGGTGAGGTGCAGACACAGGCCAAGAGTGTTCAGGAAGTGTCTACATGTGAAGGAGACGTGTGTGTCTATACAGAGGTGAGGCCTCCATCTACTCATGATTTGTGTGAAGACAGCATGAAGTTACTGACGTGCTTCCACTGCAGTCTTGCAATGTCTTTTCACATTTCCGCACCAACAACTTTTAATGGAGACAGAATGCTGACTTTTGGTCCCTACTCATGATTTATATGAGAGCTGTTTCAGCTAATTTTTTGGAGTATAAGAAAGTCATCTGAAATGGATGAATAATGGAATTCTCAAAATGGAAAACAGTGGACAAAAAGAAACATAGGTAGGGCAAGATTACATTACATAGGCGCTACAGTCTTTAAAATGTAATAAATGTACATTTAAAAATAGCTTTGTATTCTCAAAAAAAGTCTCCAAATCTAGGCTTTTCTGCTGAACTAACTTTATCATATTGATTTTCATGAAAGCTGGAATAAAAAATTACAACAAAACCTCGTATAAAAAATTCCTCCCATGTATTACAAAAATGTGTGCAATAAATTAAATACAAATTTCACCTAAGGGTTCTGGAGGGAAATCGTCCTAGCTTTGCTGTCATGATTTATGGATGTCCCCAGAATTCTTCTCATATAATTATATCCTGTTATTAGATGGCTGATAATTTATTCTTTTTCTATGTATATAGAGCAGTAATAATTTACCAAGACTGATTTAATCAGATCATCATTATCCATTGATCTTTGCAACAATGGTTATGATTTAGATATTTTTCCCCCTTTGGAAACATTAAGATACATCAAGTATTCTCTTTTGAAACTAAACCTTATATGGACAGATTTGAAGACTGAGTTACAGATATTTCAAACAAATTTATACATCAATCTTTGCATACTCTACATTAAAAAAGCTTGTGACTCTACTGTGAAATAAAAAATGCAACTTAATACCATCAATACTAGGAAAAATTCTTCAAAGTAGAAGTTAAAAATACAACTCTGCCTGAAAAAATATTAAAACTTAAACCTATAGCTAATGTTATTTTACTTGTATAGAGCTATTTGTGGCTAAAATAAACATGACAGTCATGAATTGATTAATTTCCTATTAGTGTAGTCATCAGTTTACAAAAAAAATCTGGTTAAAAGATTTAATGCAACATGAAAAAGATGATAACATTCTTTTGTTTGTAGGAAAGTTAACTAACAAGGCATATCAAAGAATACTGTCAAAATAAATTGTATTGCTATAAGGTGACTGGGTAAGAAAAGCACAGCACATAACTGAGTCTAAGGTTACTGACTGAGAAAGCATTTTTTGAAATTTTAAGAGCAGGCAATAAAATATGTGAATATACTCACTATTAACAGCAGGAGTCATTGGGACTCTTAACCCACTGTAAGAAGAGCTAGAGATACTTCAGAACATGGTTTTAACCATAAACAGTCATTAGCTTGGGATCTCCTGAGCAGTGGGGTGGGGGTGAACGTTCTTAGGGCTACACACTGGGATGCATTCTGTCCGTCAATATTGCTGCTATCTTAGTTACAAAAAGCTCAAACAGACTAGTAGAGATCCTTAGGTTTGAGTCCCCCAAATGGATGAAACGTAGAATAATCATCGATAAGCTTTATGCTCATTCTCTGGAACTTCATTAAAATGAGAATGAAACCACACATAGTTTCTGGGCTCCATGAAGGGTTAGCTTCAAAGTCAGAGCCACATGAAGTTAAGAAGCTCTATATTCTTTATAGTACAAGGAAGCAGCAGAAGAAACCTGAGTCACTGTCATGTTTTAGAGTAGAAGAAGTTGAAACAATATGGGCCATTTCTGGAAATCATGGCATCTTAACTAGTTTCACAGGAATCTTATGCTTGGCTGGCATCAAGAGACATATGTGAGCCTGCCATGCAGAATCTGTGGGGTGGTTGTGATGGAGACCTAGAGACCTTCTGGCTCAAACTCTCACTTAGGGGTGATCAAAAGGAGCGAGACAGGTGATGGGTTTGCTGAGCTAGCAGAGCCGCTGGAGCCAGGGCATGGCGCTCAGGGCCCCCGACTCCCTTTAGCTCCGCCTCGCCTTGCCCCTCAAAAATCTCCCCACAAATGCTGCCATTTATAAAAGAAAATAGTGAAATGTGTTACATCAGGAGGATGCATTCTTATTATTAGAGTGTTATTACCTAGAGGTTTTTGTATGCGTCTTTGCTGAATTGAGAAATAAATTCTTACTCACGAATGATGCACTATATGGCTAAGGTAGGTGTGAGTATACTACTATTTAATATCAGTGTTTACTATTTAATTACTCAAAAGTAGCACAGGGAACTTGGACAAAACATAGCTCCATCACCTAGATACTGATTTGATGTCAAAATGATGGTTGCCCGCTGATATCTTACACATGCTTTTCTTTAGACTTAAAGATATGAACTGATTTGGATTTGGATTCATATGAATCACCATAAAGTAAAGGAACAGGTAAACAACTGCAAAAGTTTTGGAAACAAAGCCAACTATGATGGGTTTCTAAATGTAGAAACTATAATTTGTGAGTGAGTGAATTTTCTTCGTAGGTAATTGACATGACCTGAAATCAAGTTTTTATTGCTTGATGAGAAAAATTTTCTTTATATATTGGTACAGCTGTCATTTCTAGAGCACATTTCAAAAAGAAAAGAGTACAGGTATCCTTGATTTAGGTCCAGATTCTTCTCCAAAGAAGTTCTGTTAAAAGCAAATTCTTTCCAGAATTAAGTGCATTAGGACAGTTCAGCAGACTTAGGATTTCAACACATAACTGAGACATCTAGGGAAAAAGTTAAGAAACTATATTTTCTTTTTTTTTTTTTTTTTTTTTTT
>PVIC010001798.1:0-20826 GCA_004025085.1 Thryonomys swinderianus | reverse complement strand
GAAACTATATTTTCTTATACAGTTCATCATTTGCCAAATAACACAATGCAAGCATACCGTCTTCATCAGTTTGAATGATCGTCTCCTCACTCTCCTTCCTGCCTTCCGGATTGGTTAGGATCATCTTGAGGCTAACGTTCGTATAAGGTGGTAGGTGGTTCACAACATGCTGAGGGGCTTTGGGGTCCATGTCCAGACAGTCCGCCTTGCTCTCATTGTGGCCGCGGAAGTAGTGGTAGCAGATAGTGACATTAAAGGTGTGGCAACGAGTGATGTTGTACCCCAGGGATTCCCAGTCCACAGCGATGCGTCTTGCCTGTATCTCGGCAATCTTTATAGTCTTTGGCGTTCGCATAGGTTCTGAAAAGTAAATCAACGTTGCAGATAGTTAGCTGTCTGTTTTACCATGAGTCATGTCGGAAATGTAAAACACAGAGCATATGATAGTTTATGCAAATCCATGAAAATGAGGAAACCATCTTTCATTTTAATTTTATTTACCCATGTTTTTATTTTTTAAAATTTCAATCAAGAGTTACAATTTACCAATGAGAAAAGAAATAATATGCAAAATAACTCTTCACAGTACTCAGGAACTTGGCAGAAAAAAAAAACCTGCAAATGTAGCTACAATGCCTTGATAGTTGTCATGGTTGTTCCTGTCCATTTCTCTGTCTTTCCCCTCTTTTGTCATTAATGAGCAAATGAATTAGCTAATACATCACAATGGATAAGAGTCAGCTTGTTCTGCTCTATGATTTGTCATGTCACTGAGCTATGGTGTATACTAATTAGTCTAATTGTAACACTAAACTACCATTTACAAAAAATGACACGGATATTAATTAACATTAATTATTTCAGTAATGATGTTGTTCATCAAAGGCCCCCCCCCAAAATAGACATAGTCACAAGAACACAGTGGATATATACATTGTCTTCCTCTCCTCCTGATCTCTTTCTGAATTTTTCTAGAAAACATTCAGGTCTAACAACACATTTACTGTCACCCAAACTAAACTGGGAGGTGAGCTTCATTCAAATGGAAAACGCTGGCACAGTGGAACACTTGGATGACTGGAGTCCGTCCATCATCCATTCCCATGTGTATTCTTTCCTCATGCATGACTAACTTTAATTGTCTAACTTAATCCAAATAATTACTGTATGAAAGTCATGGTCATACCAGAGTCTACAAAGTAAAGAAGTCAACACACGGCAGAACTTTAATATATTGATCTGACAAAAATAGAAAGGCTGAGGTCAAGGTCAAGGGCTTGCCAGGACCTTGCGTAACTCACTAATGGTCAATATTCTCGCTAAATGGAAACTGAAAGGAGAAAAATGAAGAACAAACAGAAACAGTTCCATATTGGGTATTTTTATAGATTTTTATTTTTGAGACTAAAATCTCAGTTCTGCCAAAGTCATCAGCACGCTACACAGACAGTCTGGCTGAATGAAGAACCCAGTTCAATGTATGCTATACAGGATCTGAAATAAACTTTGGTGGCCATTTAATCTAAAAGTTCAGAACTACAAAAATCTCCATAAATGCAAGTCCCACTCTGATAGAATGTCATGTTTAGCTTATAAATGTTACTTCCCAATTTAGGGACTAGTTGGAATGTCCAGGCTTAATTTCTTATCACTTTTGTTTTATGTGCTACTTTAATATGAGTTTTGTTAAATTGTCTCATCTGTCTTTACACCAACATTCTCCTAACTAGGGGTGAGAGTGAAGTGCAATAGTTCAACTCAGACAACTTAGACTGAAGTGGTTGTAATAAGAACAACCCTAAGAATTCCCAGAAAACTGTGATTTTGGCGCTGATGTGTTGCAGGCAGATTCTACTCAGTGGTCATGTTCAGACTGAGCCAGACTTTGCTCTAAAAGTACTCAGAAAGAGAAAGTTCTCTCCCAAGGATACTTGGAGCATCTAATTGAATAACTCAACACAGAAGTGGAAAAAATACTAGTAGTTAGTTATTATTCATGCTTACTGCTTACTAACCTCTCACTTTTAACTTGATGTTTTCCCTTTCTGTGAATTTCTCTACCTCTGAGTCTTTCATAGTCTTTTAATTTTGTGTTCACTATCCAACTAGCATTTATTTCACAATGCAGTACAAGTTTCAAAAGCAAGGTAGTTCTTCATCCTCGACTCTGACATACTGAAAAGTGGGTAAACATATATTTATTGCCAATTATGTACAAAAATGCACAAGGTTCACCCTGGGAATTTTGTATACTTAAATGTTCCTTACTTTTTTATTAAGGCTGAAAGAATCCTTCAACTAGGTTAATGTTACTTGTAATTCAGTTTTCTCACTGCTTTAAACAAATGCTGCCAAGGGCCTGATTGGTGAAAAAACAAACTCAGACATAATTCTACTCATATGACCATATTCAGAAATATAAATACAAAATTAAATTCATGCACAATGCAGAGAATTAAGAATTACTGTCTACATTTTCTCTTCATTAGCAGATGGCCTTTTAGCTTTTATCGGCTCCTTTTGAAATAAGAACATCTCAAGTGTGTGTATGGATGTTGACATGTTGACATAATCTACACATATATGTATGTTCATAAACAGGTACAGACATACATGTGCACACATAGGTGATACACACTGATGCACAATCTCTCACACCTCAGGTGTAACACAGGTTGACAAATGCATGCACACAGATATTTGTGAGCAGCATTAACTTGATAGGGTTCTATTTCTATGAAATCTACTCAAAGTACACGTCATCAAAGAACTCTACAATAGATGTGTTTAACTGTCTCTCACCTTAATAAATGATTTCTAAGATTTCACCAGTAAGCACTGTATTCCTGAGGAATGACTTCAGAAGTAAAAGCTACATTTCTAGGTCAGCATGATTACTTGAACTGTGACAGAATAACTGCAGCTGGAAAGACACCAGGGGGCCAAAGAGCACTATGCTGTTCAGGAGTCGGGCGCAGGAGGTATTGTGAGGGTAGAGAAGTGACTGAGCAGGATGGAGGGTGTGTGAAAGGACTGTGGAAAACATTTATCACAACAATAATGCAAAGCACTGTAGATGGCAAGCGACTGTAGATGGCAAGCAGTGCAGTTCATACACCTTCATTCAGGGTCAGTCAACTGCTTTAGAATTAGCCACATTTGTCTCTTCAGTTTTTGGACTTTTAACATTTTTTTAAAGAAACTCGGTGAAAAGGAATGACATGCAAAAGTTATAGGACATAATTTTATCAGAGACTTGGGGGAAACTGTAGTAGAACAAACTTAATACAGTAAATGGTTTTTAAAATATTGACATGAAGTTATCCATCATTTTGAAACAAATTAGGTTCTTCTGTATAAGAGAACAGTGGGTAAAGTGAATAAAACATAATGGTAGACCTTAAGAAGCTTACCATTGACTTATTAATCCAAAAAGATTAACAATTGGATACACAAGTGACATACAAATGAAATAAAATGATTCAGGAAGATAAGAGAGAGAAACAACTTTCACTGCTCAAGTGGAAGAGACATTAGCATCGAATCTCAGTTGATGGAGCTAAGATCTATAGAGAAATTCTGAGTAAATCCAAAAGAAGAAACAAAATGAATTGAAACTGCAATAGAAAGTTGCAAAAAAGCATGCTCTCACATTTGGCTGCTGTAAATGTGTCTAGAAGGTGATATAGGAAAGACTGAAACAACATAAAACACTGAGTAAATTTTGGATGTCCCGATAGGAGGCTGATCTTGATCTCACAGAGCCTGGAAAGACAGGAAGAGTTTCTGAGCCAGGAAACTAACATAGTAAAATCACTGCTATAGAAGGCCTAATCTGTGGGCTGTGTCACTTGTGAAAATACCGAGAGAAACAATGCAAAATGTGTCACGTGGTGCAGGGAGAATCAGGCTAGGAGGGAACGTGCAAGGGAACAAACAGAACACATACAACTGTGGTGACAACTAGAGAAAAACCAGATGGACGTGAGGTCCGTGAAAGTGCAGAGGACAGCGAGGGTGTCTTGTCCTGCAGCTTCCTCTTTTTGGGCTGAGCAGCTGCTGTGTCCTCCCACTGTCCAGGGCACAGATGCATGCCATGGACTCTCCTGCCTCTGATCCTGTAAACCTAAGGAATCCCTGCACAATTATACATGTATTTTCTCTTGATCGGTTTCTATAGAGAACCCCAGGTGATGGAAGGCAGAGGATGATGGAGATAGAGGGAAAGGGAGGGACATGGCAGAGACACAGACAGACAGCAAACAAGTGAGCTACAAGTAAAGATGATGTTACACATGTAATCTTTGTACTTTATCCATTAGAATTGATCTTGACACACTATAATCCCTGAATGAACCTTTTTTTTTTTTTTTTTTTTTTTGGTTCTAGAGATCGGACTCAAGACCTCATGCTTACGAGGAAGGTGCCAGAACCACTGAGCTCAGTCCTGGCTATGAATAAACATTTTTGGGCAAAAAAAAAAAAAAAAAAGTCTCAGGTTGCTGAAACAAGTTGCCAAGAATCATGCTCCATCTACCTAGTTTCTCAATTATTAGCTTTTTGCAGACCAAATATAACGTCACAAACTGTACTGAAAAAAAAACACACAGAAGTTGGAGATCAAGGACTAGAGACTCAAACTCATTTTCACATGTGGAGAAACTGTGAATGATTTTGTTCTTTTCAGGAGATGATACCATGGAGTCAAGAAAAGAGCCACGAGAAAGTGGAAAGCGTGGAGTAGTCACCCAAGATAATTCTCCCATGAGTTTGTGTTAGGACTGCTGAGCTCTTGAGACTGGATCTGGTTCCAAACCCAGCTTCGATTTTGTGTTTTTTTTCTATTAAGCTGGTCTCTAACTTTGCCCATCGAAAGGTTTGCTTCTGTTGTATGTGTTAAGATTTGGTCACCAAACTTTTTTATAAATCATGATCATCAATATGCCCTTTTGGCTAGAAGAGGAAAAATATATAGCTACATATCTCCATGTGGCTGTGTGTGTGTGTGTTTTGAAAGAATTACTTAGTGACCCAGATGGAAAGTAGACGACAAAGACTGGAGATGTACATGTGATAGCAAAGTTCAATTTCCAGGACCACAAAAGTGAAAAAGGAAAAAAATAAAACAAAATATTAGTGAAAAAATTGCAATTATTTATTTTTAGACTTCAGGGTTTCTTCGTTTTGTACACTGATGCTATGTCTTGTAGGATGAAGAAAGTGACAATGGTTTAACCTCAGGTTGGCCATTCATGAGCAAGAAACAGCTCAAAGTAACGCTGGCAAAAGAAAAAGTATAATGTCACATTTTTTCAGGTTATTCGGCTTCTTATTGAAATGTGTTGGGTGCACACACACATTCTTCTAAGTCTTTCTACTGAATCACACATCAGGAGTTTCAGACTGGCTGAACTCATGACACAGGGCTAAGGAGAAGAGCAAAGAGCAGTATCCAGGCCTTTTCTCAACCTGCTTTTTAGCTGATGAATCTCAGGCTCCCTGACCGAGTCTCCTGTGGAAAGACTGATAGGCAAGTTGAAAAGTCTCTCTTCTATTCATTCCCAGTAAATCCTATGAAAATGCACACCTCCTCAATTACAAAATACACATAATGAGAAATGTCGAAGTGAGACGGTTTTCTCTTCCAGTCAAATTTTGGGCAGCTTTTTCCATTTCTTGTGAGGTCAAGATGAAGCCACAAGAAAATTTACATAACAAACCTGTAGCCAGCATTCCATGATTAGTAGGTAAATAAAGAAATAGCATAATGTCACCTTCACTTAAATTCTAAATAGAACAAGCATGGAAATTATGCTTCTACTAACTAACATGTCAAATACTTAGCATAGCTTGATAATATAAAATGAAGAACTACTTGGTAACTCTCTAAAGCTTGGTGAAATTAAAGGCAACTTGGACAGAAAACCTATTGACTTTGACCTGTCTGTCAACAGCGAAAGAGTTTGTTAGTTGTAGTTAATAGATGAAAGAAATTAAATGTTTCCGATACTTTCTGAGTAACACATCACATGACATGTCAGTATCCATGCCCTTTTATCGTGATAATCTCTGGTTATGCTCACAGAGTTCTAAAGGCAAAAGCTTTAGTAGCTTTGGGAGAATGCAAGGAATGATCACATTTTTAATGATAAAACTTATTATCCAGCTGTCAGTCAGAGGAAAACAGAAGATATCCCTCAGCTCATGCCAAGGGGGGAAAAAAACTGTGGAATCTTGTCAAAAATGTACACAAACTAAGAACACTGAAGCATGACAGGGACTTCTTGCTTCAGGCTGTCTTTTCATCAAAAATCTTGGAAGCTGACTGCAAAACACTATTTCCCTTCCACTTATGGAGACACATACAGAATGTAAATTTTCTGACTGCCAGAGAAAATATTTGCTAGTGTGAAGTAAAAACAAACCGAGATAAAATTTTCTGAACACAGGTGAATTTTAAAAATAACCTTTTAAAAAATGGTGCGACACCATGGGAAAAGGAATGTTTAAGATCTTTGAAAGCCATGGTGATTTACCCATGCTTTATAGTTTTGTTCTCCTGGCTAGAACGGGGGGCGATCGAGGTTCTACATTTCACTTCTTTTCAATGTTACAGCATCATTAGCGATGCCAAAACGATTTCGTCTCCCCTCTCGCGAGTCAAACTTAGTTGATAAGCAGTTGCAGAGATGACTTGTGCCCGAGGAGCCGCGGGTCCCGGAAGATGCTCAAACCAGCTGCCGGGTCTTCTGGCTTTCTGGATGAATGGCTGAAGTGACAAGCGGGGACTCAAGGGGCATCTCGTGACCGAAGGTGCACGGCTCACTCGCTCCCACCCGCGTCCCACGTCCCAGTGCGCTGACCCAGGGCCCGCCAAGCTGCGGTCAGCACATCAGCGCAGGAAGCGGAGACCAGGCGCGGCCCGCGCTCCCCAGGGCCTGCGGAGTTCACTGGGCAGCGCTAGGGAGATTAACATCTGGATCCGCTCTGCCAGGATGCCCAGGAAATCATCTGAGTTTAAAGAACAATGGCGCCAAAGTGACATTAAAAAGGCAAGCATGGATCTTTATCTGATAGACAAATCTCACCACGTGGCTTCTCATGAGACTGCTTTCTCAGTACATAGGAATCCGCACGTGAGAGTGTTCTACAGATTTTCCCCTTATATTTTCATGCAATATTAGTGTACGGGGTAAAACATGTAATTACAATTAATTAATTCATGGTTCATCTCTGAGATTGTATATCACACTTATATATTATTTAGATTAAACTTTAAGATATTTGTAAAGGCACTTATATGTACCCGGAGAGAATGTGAAATAAGACAGGAAAGTTTTTTTTTTTTTAATTTGTAGAATGAAAGAAGAGAATAACCTACTTCTGTTGAAATGAGTTTATTTTTCATCAATTTTTTAGCAACAGCATAAATCATAGAGAGGCAGAGTGATTTGTATATAGCCCTTAAAAATGCAATATGTAAAACACTGCTTCATTATATACAGTGTAAGAAGTGAAGGGACTTTAGGAAAGCTATCTATGGTAATAGCAAAATTCTACAGGGAATTTTCAATGCTTTCTTTAACCCTAAAAAGAAAAATTATCCACCTCTAAGGTTGCTCTGAAAAACGATATAAATGTTTTGTATGGCAAGTGTTGTGGTTGCCCCACAGTATATGCTTGGAAATATTTTGTGAAAAATAATGCAGATATGTTTCAAGTATCAAGACAGTAAAAACAGACCTATAAATGCTGTGGGATCAGCAGTGATCCCTCCCTCCTTGTGTTCCTCATGTTTCCCTTGTGATTTTTCAAATCTTCACATAAAAAGTCTTTTTACTGATCCTTTAATTTTGACCTTCCCTGGTGATTCACCTTAGTCTAAAGAATGAAGCCAAAGAAAGTGTTTGCAAGGTGCCAGCCGATACCCCCAAGAGGCCTGTGCTCTCTGGTTGGTCATGGAATGTATGTGCAGCATAGCTGTTCCTGTCATTATACGAGGAAAAGCCAACTAAGTCACCCACCACTAGCAGAAGTGTGAACTGGCGAAGGCCAGAAGTGCCTAGATACTCATTCCAGAATGATGTTAAGGGTCTGTGTGAAGAGGGTTCCACGGTAGGCTGGCTCCAAAAAACCCATCATGGTAGAAAAGCATGCCAGCTGGGAAGAAGAGCACTGGAACACTGCCACGGGTAAGGGGAGAGTGACCAACATCAACCCTAAGGGCACATCTCCAGGACCCACCCAGCAGTGTGCTTTACCAGTCACACAGGGAATCCCAAACTCTACCATGCGACTCTCCACCCTAACCGCTGCACCGCCTATGGGCTCTGTTGACCTAAGCCACAATCTTTTAATATTCTGCTTTTAATAACTGGAAGAATTTATTAAGTAGTTAATATGTTGTATCTGTGACTTTCAATGAATATATTTTTAATCTTCATTTTCTGCATGCTAGTTGAGGATAGATGATTTCTTTAATACACTTCCATAGAAATTGATAAATTAGAATAATAACAGGTCACTGGGACATAGGACATGCCACTATTTTGCTCTCAGAGAAGGTTACCTGTAACCTGTTTCACCACTTCAACTAATCCATAATAAACTGTTTTTGTATCCAGGAAGTCACAGATACATACAAAAGGAAACCTATAATATAATTAAATCTCTTTATATTCAGTAAATAGTACAAAAATATATTTACATATATATTTTCACTGAACTCTTCTAACAGAGCTAAGATATACAACGTATTTTTCTCTGCTGGGCATGGTGGCTCACCCCTGTAATCCCAGCACTCAGGAGGCAGAGGCAGAAGGATTGCTGAGTTCAAGGCTTGTCTGGGCTACATAGTTAGCTCAGGGCCAGCCTGAACTACAAAGAGAGACAAGTCTCAAAAAGTCTCAAAAAACAAACAAACAAACAAAACAAAGCAAAACATATTTTTCTCAAGTACATATTATCTTACAAACATTTCAGCATTTGACTGATTGACAAATAAATTCATTCAAATTAGAAAAAAAATCATTGTAAAGTATATTAATTAATGCAATATTCAGAGAATCCAGTTTAAGTGAGGCTACTTTATGGTACAGAACGGTCCTCTCAAAAAACTAACCAAAAAAAAAAAATTCTACTTAGAAAGATTATGATTTTATTACATTGATTAGATCTTGCCTTCATTTCTTCTAGAAACTACTTATTCAAGAGGTGGAATTGGTTTTGTTTGTTTGCTTTTGAAGAAAAGAGAAAACTTAAAGCATAATAGAAATAAGCTGTACCATATTAGCATCCAATGTAGTTATGACTGTTGATACATTTAAATGCAGCATATGATTTTACAAAAATACAAGGGTCCAGTAACACGTTTGCTTCAGAGAAATAGAAAAGAATAAAAGGACTCTGGGGTTGAGGATTATTTGTCTATTTCCCTTTTTGAAGTTCCCGTTTATTCTCTGCTTTCACGCATGATTAACAGCTTGTGAACCCTTCACTTATAATCAATAGTTGTGAAGTTTAATATTAGGTTTAAAGATTAGACAGTCTTGATTATAAATTTTATCGATTTGTACAGCTTAGGCACAGAAATCCCTATACATTTTTTTCTGGGGTTAAATTAAAAGGAGATATATGGCCTGTCCATACTAGAGATGCAGGTCTGATTAGAAGGTGTGACCCCCTTACACTCATTCCTCTAGATGAATAAAACCTCGCTAGTGCCCTGAAACATGAATCAGCACGTGAGCAACATCAAGGTGATATAGTGAACACAGTGAAAATGTGACAAAAAGAATTACAAAACCGCAAGGAAACCTGCCTAAGTCTATAATGAATACAGGCAACTTGCAAAGATTAATTGCTTTAGCTCATTTGTAAATTAGGAAATTGACAGAGATAAGAATAATGAACTCCTACTCTTCTAACTGGCAAATCTGAGCCCCTTTTAAAACTGAAGATTCACAAGCACTTCTGAAATAAAGAAAAGATGGCAAGTTTTTAATTAGTGGAGGAATAAATGTGGTCTTTTTAAGATTAGTAAATAACCTGGTGACTATAACATTAATAATCAAATCTGCCTTATGAATACCATCACCTTAAAACCTATTAAATACTACTATGTTTTATGTTCATTATTTTAAAGCTAACCAGAAAAAAATAGTGAACATCTAAGTATTCAATAAATACAAGGGGAGGCTAATATTTTCTAACTTCATAATCCTACTTTACCATTTCTATGTTATATATTATGGGTTTCTAAATATTATTTCACCTTTTTTCCCAAGAGAAATATATTTCATTATGCAAGTGAATTATGATTATGACCCAGATCTGTCTATGTCCTTTATATGACACAGAAACTAGAAATAAAGATGATTCATCTTGATGTGCATCATAAATCTTCAATTTCCTTACTTTTTAAAAGATACTCAGCAGTGAGTTCTAGATCACAGTGTGCCCTGAGATGATTTTTAGGGCTACTCAAATGTCCCAGTATGTTTATACTGGCTATGAAAGAAAACAAAATCCACTGGAATTATGTAACTTGGATGGCAACTTGTGCATCGTTAAAGATTTTAAGTATTTGCTCATAATGTTTTCCAGTAAAATCTACTAGTACCTCCAAATAGTTCCACAGGAAAGAATACAAAATTGACAACACATAAAAATGATAACCCATGAGACTGTTTTCTTTTGTTTCTCTAAGTACTGATAAAACAGCCCTTGAGATATGATGTATAAGTTCATAATCTCTATAGATATCACTGAAGAATAGAAAACAAAGGTGAACATGTGTAAAAGGTAAAAGCACTGTGGAATTAGTTATATTTATTCTGTACAAATGGTACATTAGTAATCATATTCCTTGTACATCAAGGTCTGCATTACCAGCTCCTGGCCCTGAATTTCAAACAGCCTGTAGATTTCCCCCCGGTTTGAGTATGTATCACTCAAACCCATATCCACCACCTTGCTTCTAAGGGTGCAGCATTCCAATCATCCAGCTTCTCTTAAATGTCTTAAACCCCAACTGAAACTTTGGCAACATTGATGGTTTCTCCACTCCCCACAGAGCTCTTTGTTGTCAAATCTGTTTTAATACATCACTGTAGAAGATTACCGGTACTTCTTTGTCCCCCTGATTAGATCAGTCTCTAGTATCCTCTCACTTGCATTATGAGCAATTCTTGCAACTGCCAATATTTCCAATGCATTCTTCACCCCAATCTTTCAAAGACAAGTTCTAATTATACAAGTTTTCCATTCAAAAAAATTCAGAGATTTTCTAGGATGGCCAATTACAATAAAATTCCACATCCTAAAACCCAAGAATCTCCCAACACAGTAGATTTTGTCTCTGGTTCCTCCCCCACCCCCGCCAACCCTGTCCCATGCTCATATTCCTGTCAATCAACTCACTAAATTTCAAACTAATGTAAAAATGTCCAATATTTGTACTGCACCATCTAATCAGAATTCTCTCTGCCTATAGATCCTCCTTCACAAGCACTTGAACTTACAGTTCAAAGTATTCTCTCTTCACAGCAAAAGCTCACAGAGGAAGCCTGCCAGTGTAATAAGCAATCTTTAATTCTCAGACTTTTATGTGTACCTCAGTGCATGGATGTAACACATGGAGTCTTTCCTTCATTTACTGTGTATACCTACCTGTTCATTCTCCTATATCAAAAGGTAAACTTGAAATCAGAAACTGTACCTTACGCAAAGACAACTAGCTCAATATAAACTGTTAAACTAATGAGCAAACATCTCTGGACTATACAATAAACTTTAAGACACAGAATAAATCTGATTAGCTCCTACTAGCCATTTAATTGTTAAAAACCATTACCTCATCAAGTATTTAGCAACCAGATACAATGGACCAGACAAGTAAGGATGATGGGGCAGGGTGGTGATGGAGGAGGCAGAGGTGATGAAGACATAACTGTTTTTCTGACTCATTCTTCACTGAGATGGAGGCATGCAGGCCCCACAAGCAGGAAAATTCTTCCATAAAAATCACCACCAGAACAAAGAAATGAGCTGAACTTCAAATCTCTTAGGATAGGAGAAATAGTAATTCATTGCAGAAATAAGATGTCCTCCGGAAGTTGACCAACTCTTTTCACAGTGAATGAGGTGCTTATAAACCAACTTCAGAAATATCAGGGTTGCACAGAATCACCACAAACTTTTTAAAAAAGTAATTCTTTATTGGTACACTTTATATGCAGCTCACAATCATATACTGGTATTTGTACTAGTATATGACACAAGTTAATTCTCATTTTTACTCATATTCCTACCCACCCCACAACCAACCCCTATATACATATGCTTTATTTTTCTTTCCAAATCATATTTATTCTTTCTCCTCATTACTTTCCCCCACCACATTTCTTTCAAATATTTCCTATTTCACAAAATCTATCATACATTCTAGAACTCATTTAGAACTACAGGTTCTCATAGTAGAGAAAAGATACAGGGCTTACATATCTGTGATCTATTTATTTCACTTACTAGTGTGTCCTCAAGACATGTCCATTTGAGTATAAATGACTCAAACATCATTTTTTACAGCAGAGTAATACTCCATTTTATTAAAAAAACACATCTTCCTTCTCCAATCTCCAGTTGATGGGCATCTGGGTTATTTTCAAGATTGGGCTATGACAAACTGAGCTGCTATGAACATGAGTGCACATATGTCTCTCTAATAGGATTCTTTTAAGTCCTTTGACTTAAAAGAATAGCTGGGTCAAATGGGACCTCTAACCCTAGTTTTCTGAGGAATCTCCACAATGGTTGCAGGAGGCTACAATCCCACCAACAGTGGAGAAGGGTTCCTTCCTCCCCATAGCCTCACCAGCATTTATTGCTGATTGATTTCACAATAGCAGCCATTCTTTGTGGAGTGAGGTGAAATCTCAGTGTTGTTTTCCTCTGCATCTCTCGAATGACCAGTGATGTTGAACATTTCTTCATATGCTTCTTGGCTGCTTTTACTTCTGCCTCTGATAAATGTCTGTTCATTTCAGGTGCCCATTTTTGAATTGGGTTTTTAAACTTGGGATGACTAATTTGTTTAAGTTCTTTATATATTCTAGATAATAGCCCTTTGTCTGACAAACAATTAGGAAAGATTTTTTCCCATGTTGTTGCTTGTCTTTTAGTGGTGTAGTTGTTTCTTCTGCTGTGAAGAAGCTTTTTTAGTAGGATGAGATCCTATTGGTTGACTCTTTCTGCTAGTTCTCGTGCTATAGAGGTTTTGTTCACAAAGTCTCTGCCTAAGCCAGAGTCTCCAAGAGTTCTACCTAACCTGTTCTGCAGCAGGTTTTTTGTTTCTGTTTTAATGTTTAAGTCTCTAATCCATTGTGATTTTAGTTTAGTACATGGTGAAAGAGATAGATCTAGCTTTAGTTTTTGGCAGGTTAAAGCCCAGTTTTTCCAGCCCCATTTGTTAAAGAGGCTGTCTTTCCTTCATGGAGTATGTTTGGCTCCTTTCACCACACACTTTTTGAGACAAGAAAGAACTTCCACCCACACGGCTAGACTTCCCTATTTCACTTTTTCCATATTCCAGGTAGATCAAACTGTGCGTGGGGGAAGTGAGCAGTTTTAAATATTAATTGCCCACCAGACCTCTTCATAGGCAAAGATCTAGCTCCCTGTCAAACACCTCAGCGTGGTTTTCCTTTTTCTTTTTCTCTTTCTTTCTTTCTTTTTTTTTTTTTTTGAGACAAGATCTCGCTTTGTAGTTCAGGCTGGCCCTTAGCTCACTATGTAACCCAGGCAAGCCTCAAACTCAGCAATCCTCCTGCCTCTGCCTCCTAAATGCTGGGATTATAGGCTTGAGCCACCACACCTGGCATTGTGGTATGTGGTACTGATTGCTGGTGGGTGTGAGTCACCATGCCCAGTATTGTTGTATGTCATACTAGGGATTAAACCAGGGACCTTGCACTTGCTAGGCAGGGGCTGGAACCACTGAGCTAAATCTCCAGTCCATCAGTGTGGTTTTCTGAGGAGGTCCTCACACAAATATTTCCATATCTGAGCTAATTCTATTCTTCACTTATTCAAGCAAAATGATTCCGATTATTATTCTCCTTGTTCAGGCCAAAAACTTTGGACAAGGCCTTTCTGCATGTGACGCTGCACATCTATTTCTTTGTCAATTCTTTTGTTTTTAATTAATTTTATTGGTACATTTTATATATTCATCACGATGGGTGCACTTAGAATTTGAGCACTTTATCATGAACTTCCCCAACGCTATTCTTTGATCTTAACTATTGTCAGTTGTGGCTGCCTTTAGTGAAATTGCCAACAAACTAAATTGGGGTGGTCCCAGATCCCTCTTTTGTCCTCTTTCTCTGTGTGGTTAGTGGGATCCCAGCCTTCCAGCATCTGCCCACTTGAATCAGGGCAACAGAGAATATAAATAGGGTGAATCCCAAGTCCTGGTCCTTCCCTCTCCCAGCCCAGCCATACTGCTGCCTGACGCAGGGCCTCTGCACTGGCTCTTCTCTCTGACTAGAGCGTTTCCCCACCAGAAAACTACTGGTCTCACTCCCTAGCTGCATAGGGCTTTATTCAAATGTCATTTTAACGATAAATTTATGATCATCTTACTTAAAATGTTATTTACTGACTTATCATCTAGCATTTATATCTTTATTAATCATCTTGTACTAAAATGTTTGGTTATACAAACATTGCTGAGTAAATGCCTGGAATAGCAAATGACTGAACACATTTATCTATGAATTACTGGATTGATGATTGCATTTCTCCAGTCAGTAAATAACTGGTACATACTAAGTGGACTTCTTCTCTGCTGATTACAGTTAAACTTTAATAACAAAAAAGTCACCAATAAATCCCTAGGTCTGAACTTAGTTACGAGGCGGCAAGGACTAGCCAGACCCATCCTCTTGGAACAGGTCAACATAAATAAAGCTTAATGAAGCAGGGTAAAAATTTCAATGTAAAAATCAATAAAATGTCAAATTACTGGGTGAAATCTACTGAGACTTCAAATCTAAGGGGAAATCTCCAACAGCAGGAAGCACACAATTAAAGACAGTCATCTGAAGAGTATTTAAAACATTTTCTCTATCATAAAATCAAACTAATGATGTTCATTCTGCATTGCTTTTATTTATTGATTGATCTTTTAAGTATTTTTCTCATGTTTTCAACTGAAAAGCAAGTTTCTCTAGGACAAGAAACATATTCATTACTTCACTTATTTTTTATTCAGTGCTAGGCATAGGGTAAGAAAGCAATGAATATATTAACTTTAAGCAATTTTATCCTAATGGAGGTGTTATGAAATCTAAGGGCTTTGAACATAAAATATCAAAATAAACCTCATCAAGTTGGAGGAAAAAAGCCTTGAAGTTGATGGGTGCTATTTTCAGAGCACAGGAAGAACAGACCTTATTGCTTGGAATATTTGATATTCCAGATCAAAAATTAGAAGTTCTGCATAAATTGAGTCTGCCTCATGAACAATTGATTTTGTTTTAGGTTACACTGTAGGACAGATGGTGTCATTAAATGCACATTAAACTTTTTCATTTGCATAGAGACGCAAAGAGTTAGTTCTTTAATTAAAGTCCGAGCCATTATTCTCTACCCTGAGTTTACTGTCAGTCATCTTGTTTAATTCCCAGGGCGAAGTCTCTTCATTGCCTTTGATTTTGATCAGCTGGATTGCTACAGGGGCATGGAACAAGCATTCTGCCCTCTCGTGTTTCCACCCAAGAGTAACCATGGGAAGGCTGCCTGATTAAAAAGGCTGTATATGTACATATATGTTCATGAAAAGAGGTGAGAAAATGAACGTTGAGATAAGACTGTGTCAAACTCAAGGGCAAGTTACTGATATTCCTGAGGGAAACAGTACTCATTTTGTGGAGTGATACTAAGAAAAATAGAAGATGGTACATCTACAAAACTACCTGGCCCACACAATGTATGAAATGCAGCTATTAATTTCATGGTGTTATACAACAGTGGCAGGTAGCAGGATCCCTTATAGTGGACAATCCTTGAAGAGACTGCTATTTCTCCTCATCCCAGATTCAATGGTGTGCCATCTGGGGCTACTTATTCATCTTGAGCCCCCATGAAGATACCAAAGCATTAATTTCTAAATTTCAAAATGCCAGGATAAATAATTTTGAAAAAAGTAATTTTGTGGATTATTCTGTCCATTTCAGGACCTTGCTGAACATATCAGGTAAGAAAGATTTAGTGTGAAATAAAAACACCACCAAAATCTAAAAGATATTTAACAAAGAGAAAAATTTGAGCGGAGAAAAGGCCACTGACCAGAAAGCTTTTCCACTCAGCCGAGCCCCTCGAGCTCACACACCCACTCATTTCCTGGGTCCGTTCCTCTACAGGTGATGTGAGTAGATGTGGATATTGGATATTTCAAGAATTCTTGCTTTGAATGGAAAGCTCTGAGCAGAGTTGTTTAACTGTTTATGTTGTTTATTTATTTTCTGTAAGAGTGGAAGCTGGAGGACATTTCTATCATGCAAATCAATGGTCAAATCGTAGGTGGTTAAATATTCCAACATTCTTTAATGGTTTCTTGGAGTACTTTAGCACATTGCTTGCAAATTAAAAAAGTAAAAGAATTTTCTATGTAAAAAGAAAACTATGGATTTAAATAAAGATATTTCATGAATTCTTCAAAATCGAGTTTAAAGAATATCCATGTAGTTTTTAACTTTTATGTTGGTCTGGGATTATACAGATTTAAATTGAATATGACTATATATTTAGAAAAATAAAGCAAATTAATTAGAACACGTGATTATAGTTCTACAATAGAGTTTGCTCATAGCTCAGCAGCACTCATTTTGTGTGTTTTAGAACTTCATAGCAAAAATAAAGAGCTTAAGAAAACCATAAAGATATAGTATGTAGCAAGTGGAATGTGACAATTTCATCTCTTCTTTAGTCTTTTATGTACTTTGAGAAGGCATTTTATATGGGTTTCTAATCGGGAATTGTCATCCACTTCTCTGGTTTATCAAGGATGAAATACGCCGGAAATAGATATTAGGAAGTCATTTTGAAGTGGAAGGCTGGATTAACTCTTGTAGCTCAAAAGAGTACAGTCCATAAAGTGACATAAAACACATAGTGTTTATTCCAGGCATTACATAGCACGTGTGTATGTATGTCTAACACATACAAACGTCATCTTCAATAATAGAATGATGTTATTTTATTTAAAAAGTGGAGGACATCAACTTGTCTTAAATTACACAGACACTCCTCTATTGCATTGCTTTCTAAAGATGAAGGGGTAGTTTGCCTTGACTCATACTGTTCACAGAGATCTGAGGGATGAGGAAGGATGTTAGTTCCTTTAGAAGCCTGCTCCCCCCAAGGCATAACAGCCTCACTGCGGGGAGACTCAAACTGAGAGGCCTGATTGCCATGGCACCCCCTGCTGGACGAGATGACAGCACCTGCCTGGGTAGGATCTACCAGAGGCTTCCGTTTTCTCTCCCACACAATTAAATTTCATTTGTCAACAAACTTAAAACTACAGTTGTAACTTCAAATGGATCTGAAAATGATCTCTCAATTTCATTACTTCACTCAGCAAGGCCAAACAGGAACCAAAGGCCCAAGCCACAGAAGGACACACACAAAAAAATAAGTTTTGAAAAAGGTACTCAAAATTGTTTATTTCTAAGGACTACATGCCAGTACCATTTTAGTGCCAACACTGTTTAAAAACTGCATTAAGTTTATCCTTTCCAACAGGTAATGCTAAAATGATGGGCTGACCCTTTCAATGAATTAAAAAGTTAATTAATTGAAAATTATCAAGATATATTTTTTTAAAGACAAAAAGCAACTCATCTAACCTTTTGATATAATTACCTAGTATCTACTGCACAAAGAAAATGTTGAAAGCTTGTGACTCTATGTTATTTCATTTCATGCTGAAACATACTCTAAAAGGCAAATATTTTTCTTCTTTAATGTTATAAAAGAGGAAAATGAGACCAAGTAGATTGACTTATTGAAAGTTCCATGAAAATTCAAACCCAATTTGACAACAAATAAATAAATATTAAAAATTCTCATTTAAACTTAATTATATCTCAAAGACCCTATCTGAGGGACCATGAATTTCTAGTTCACAGCACATGGGAAAGAATTAAAATTTACTAGAACAATAGAGAAAAATTATGACAATTGCTATGTCCCAACAGTCACATTTAATTCATCCTACATTGGAGCAACCAACTTTGCATGCCCCTTTATACAGCCTCACAATCACTACCTTACCAGTGGATCATACCTAGCGGCCTTTATCGTATTTATCTTAGTGACTTTAAACATGTTTTTAAAGTCACTACTCTCTAGTTACTACAGGATAACCTCTGAAGATATATCAGTATTTGTCAAAGATGCACTAGTATTTTAGAACTGCTCAATTAAACCCTAAAAATAGATATAAACATGCCCAGGTCCCTCACATTTTGGTGAAACCTCAATATTAAAGGCCACACTAACATGTCAAAATATGAAATGAGTTTCTTTGGGTTAGGAGAAACAGTGGCAGAAGAAGAGGAAAAAATTTTAAATACCTGAAACTTGAATTTTCTTATACTGTTATTCAGTCCCTACAAAACTCAGTATCTGGTCTGTATTAACAATACTTCCAAATAATGACTTAATTTCAGGGACTCCTTTTCATCACTTTCAAAACCAGCTCAATGACCTCTGTAGTAGACCATGCAAGTTTTTCCAGGAGAAAAGCAAGATAATGTTTTCCATAGTCAAATGGATGACTTTAGCCACCCGAAATGCAAGCAGAGACTTCAAATTATTCACGCAGAATCAAAAGCAAGTGTATCCACATACTTTCTGAGAGCCATTTCAGGCCAGGGGGAAAATTAGTGATACCTATTATGCACTCAAAAATTTAGGAAAAGCTATTGGAAAAATGTCTACATCAATGAACAGTGGTTACTGCCACATACTGTCAGTGTGGAGGAGTTCCACAGTGAGGAAAAGTAGCACTTTTCTCTTGGAAGTAGCTATAGACATTTCATTTAAAAGATGAACGAACCACTGATGTTTGGAGGATCTGCTTGGGATGGATGTGTGGAAAACATCGGGATGTAAAACACTCCATAGCTCAGTACTAGTCATTCCAGAGAACAAGGATCACTGATGCAGGAGAGAGGCAGTGGATTCAGACCTGGAGAAACCCAGGCACTTGTGCAGAAGGCAAAGTTGGTGCTGTGAAAGAAAATCAAATGAAACTCACACAGACACACAGATAGTGCATTCACTGCAGAACAGTCAGGAGTCAAGCACAAATACTTGACTCACTCTTAAAGGAAATAATAAACACCATAACTGTAATCATATCTTCTGTGTACTGAGTTGAGAAATGGGAAATGAATATAAGACTTCTTTACTGTACTGAAGTATAGTATGTATCACAGGCAAACAAACTCACAAGGGTTTCCAAAGTGAAGGCTGAGATAAACGTGGTTCTAGTTGATCCCAATAATGCAATTAATCTCGTTTCAATGAGTTCAAGTGGCATGGCCAAAGTGTACAATTTGACGAGATATTCAATTTATGGAAGGGTGAAAATCTCTCATATCAGGACCAAAATAACACCGCATTTGATTTTGAGGAACAGAACAATTCTTAGAATAACATAACAGTGGGACAAACAGCATAATTTTGCAAGTTAAACTATTTCAACATATGGGTTTATCTTTATTTTTAGGGGAAAACTGATGTCTCATTGGGAAGTGGATCTGAAAACACATCAGTGCTCTAATGAAATATGAAAAGGTATGTTTTATCCCTGAATGCAAGTGTCCTATGCTACAAAGCTGAACTCTAGTTTCTGAGTAACACATGCTTGATGCATAGAATTCCCTGTGATTTACTGAGACGCATGTTTTCTTTCCATCATAAAGTGCCAGGTTCTCATAATAACTTAAAAGTACTAACTTTTGAATTCATTGATTTAGTTTTTAATATGTTTTCACACAAGCAAGGTCTAACATAGATTTCAATATCAAATATATTACTATTTTACACATTTGTGTTTTTGCATATTTTTCATTTTTATTACAATTCTTAGCATACTTTGCAGTAAAATATTTCATCCATTTTGTTCTCTCTTTAAGTCCAAACATGTAAAACTGTGGTCAGCACATACATGATAGATCACCTTCATTGATCTATAATTCTGAGTTAATCCTCAGAAGAACAAAGTAAAAAAAGAGAGAAAATACTAGATTTTAAAATGGACTGCTCTTAATTCTACGAACAAATAACAATGAAATATGATATGCTTCTCAAATAAAAGCAATATCATTTTTAATTTGAAAAGCAGCTTTTTATTTACTAACAATGTGCTTCACGTCTTCTGTAGATAGCAAAGTTGGAAGAACACTGAAGTGGTTGGGAAAGAAAAACGGCTTATCTAATATGTGGTGTTGTCCGTGAGCTGCACACTGCCTACCTCTTCACATTTCCAGAATATTAACCTCTTTGCGCTTGTCCACATTCACGATCAAATGCAGTTTTCTTACCTGCACAATGCTTCTCATACTGCTTCCTTTAACACAGTCCAGTCCTTTCTGCACCACCCCCAACTTCACACCCAGCTAACTTCTCAACCTTCCTTCAATGTTACTTAGGTCTGGCATTCTCTGATCCCACAGCTCCTGCCCCAGGAACTTTCTTTATGCTACTTTGTGACTTTGGGATCTCAGCTCTCTCTCTCTCTCTCTCTTTCTC
>PVIC010001797.1:0-85433 GCA_004025085.1 Thryonomys swinderianus | reverse complement strand
AAAAAAAAACAAAAAAAAAAAAAAAAAAAAAAAAAAGAATCCAGCAACTGAGATCATATCATATTAAAAACCTTATGCATGGGCCGAAGATTTAGCTCAATGGTTCTAGCACCTGCCTTGCAAGCGCAAGGTCCTGAGTTCAATCCCGGTAACCACATAGATTGCTGGGTATGGTGACTCATGCCCACCAGCCATCAATAGCACATACCACAGTGCCAGGCATGGTGGCTCACGCCTGTCATCCCAGCACTCGGGAAGCAGAGACAGGAGGATTGCTGAGTTCAAGGCTTGCCTGGACTACATAGTGTGGTCAGGGCCAGCCTGAACTACAAAGTGAGACCCTGTCTCAAAAAAAAAAAAAATGATATATTACGTACAAGTTCCCTATTCTGACTGTGATCACATTATGTATGTCACAAGTATACCAGCCAGGCATGGTGGCTCATGCCTATATTCCCAGCACTTGGGAGGCAGAGGCAGGAGGATTGCTGAGTTCGAGGCTTGCCTGGGCTACACAGTGAGTTTAGTGACAGCCTGAACTACAAAGCGAGACTCTGTCTCAGAAAAAAAAAATCCAATAAAATAAATTAAGAAATAAAAAGTATGGAATATGAATTGGATCCTACCAAAAAGGGACTGAAAATGTCTTATTTCAAAAAGATAGCAAGCATTCAATAGCCATTTAATAGATAAACTAAACACAAACTTGCAAAAGTTCTGTAACATTCATAACAAAAATGGACCATATGAGGAAATACAGTACAATAGACAGGCTCTTTGTTGCTTCTGATTTTTCTAATTTAAAAGGTATTTCTAATTTAAAAGAAATACACAGCCTAGAAACAACAGCGCTTTAAGGAATATTTGTGCTTCTTATATAAAGGCTGCTTCCAAGAGATCCCCTTTGCTGGGCCGACTCGTTCCTGTTCATTCTCAGCACGTCCACTAATGTACCCCGCCCCCGTGAGGACGGCCCTGAACTCTCTCCGTCGAGTTCAGTCCCTCAGTACAGTCCCGGTGCCATCAGAGTCGGACTCCGGAACATAACTGGCTACACAGACTCCATGAGTATTTCTCAGAACCGTATAAGCTTATTTACAGCAATAAAGATCAATCTTCAAAGCTGTTCAACGACAAAAGGCATATACAAAATCACTTCAGTAAAGGACTGCTCTTGAAAGCAATTACCAAGTAGAAAAGGTGGAAATCAGAGAAGAAGCTAAGCGGGTGGCCTTGGAGGGTGGACAGAGGTTTGAAGGAAAGTGCCTGCTCTGGTCCCCACCCTGGACTCTTAAAGGCGTTTGTGCATTGTTGACAAAATATGTTTTAATAGTTCTCAGGATTGAACTCAGGGCCTTGTGCGTACTAGGAGGGACTGGAACTGCTTAGTCTCTTCGAGCTGAGGTCACAGGACACTGGTGGCGACCACAGGCACCGAGAGGGCGGTACAGACAGCTAGGCTGTATTTGCCCAGACATGGTGAGAGGAGGTGAGGAAGGCCATGAGGGGGCGCTGGGATCACAGGACACCGTCAGGGTTGGCACCGACTTCTCCCCACCCCGGCAGTGAGGAAGGCAAAGAAAGGCATTCCCGTGGGGGTCTTCTGAGCTCCACGGAAATCAGGGACTTCTCCACACAGGGGCTGTGAGAGCTGACACGAGGAAGCAGGCAGCACGGGTCTGGCGGTGTCAGCTGCCTGCAATTCCCTGTCCCACTTAGAGCAAGGCCAGAATGCAGAGCGGGCTACAGGTGGCAACCTGTCTGTCCCATGCGTTTAGCGAAGCAGCCGCAGCGGCCCCCGGAACGCCCAGCTGCAGGGCGGGGAGGAGGAAGCAGCGAGCCAGGGCTGTGAGGGCCACAGATGAATGCTGCAGAAAAGCTCCTAAACTGCACCACCTGAGGGAGCTGCGGCCATCCACACAGCACAGAGGGAAGATCCTCCCAACTCCGCTTAGCCAGACAAGCCCTGCAAGATTACACAAAAGCGGCCTCTCCCTCTTCTCCAAGCACCTGATTCAACCCCAGTGTGGCCAGCAGCCAATCTGGCTGCCTGGGGGAGGGGTCTGAGTGCACAGTAACAAAATGGGAACAGAACTACACCTCGGCTCCGTGTCCACAGGCTTCCACTCAGACTGCTGTCCCAGGAGGGAGAAGACCCGCTCAGAGAAGTTGAATCTGTTCTTTATCCAATGGAAGCATTTTGAAGACAGAGGGATCAGAGATCTTCCCTTTTTGGTGTAAGTAACCAAAAGCATGCTGTGAAGTTGATCTAATACTTCATCTGAGCAGCAAAGAGCATTCCCCCTCTCTCTAAATAGTTGTTTCTGACTCATAAATCTTGTCCAAACAAGTACTGATATACATATACACACACTTTGGTTTCTGGAGTCCCCTGAGTGCTTTGGCCATCTTGAAGTTTATATATTGAAATTCTACCCCTCAAAGTGACGGTGTTGGAGGTGGCGTCTCTAAGAGGGGCTTAGGTTATAAGAGTGAAGCTTTCATCAATGGACTACGTGTAATACGGTAGTCAAATGTACTTATCTAATTCATTAAAGTTTTTTAAAATTAAAATTAAAAATGAATTTCTTCATTCATATGAGTCACATTTCCAACGTCCAACGGCAATATATGTCCACTAGCCACTGGACTGGGGAGCACAGAACATGGCATTTTTGCCACACCAAAAGTTGTACTATACATCTCAATTTCACTAGTTTTATGGGTCTTATTTGTCATGATTCTCTAAACCGCAGGCTTAAAATTGGGTACTTTAAGGTATATGTTATCCCATAATAAAGTTGATTATAAAAGTTGTTCTGGAGAGAAAATGGCACCCGTAGTCAACCAGGAGAATGCCTGGTGGAAAGTTTAAGAAAAAGGAAGTCTGAGAACAGTGGATAGGAGAATTTCTAGATTGATTAGTCAGGAAGATTCGATGCATAAGACATTTTGCTACATATGGTAGGTAGAAAAGAATTGCACTCATTAAACAGCTGAGCTGGCAGCAAGTTTGAGACCTAGAAGAGATCTCTAGGGAATCTATCCATAGATTTAAGAGAAAAGTGAGTCATGGAGGAGACAGGAGACAGAAAGCTACTTGGAGTTGTCTTAGGGAAAAAATAATCATTAAGCCAAAATTCGAGTGGCTTGAGAAACAGCGACACAGCAGAGAAAACATTTGAGAGAAATGTCACAAACACAGCTAGGGTCTCATACCTGGGGCGAGGACATACACAGAAACTGGCTTGTCAAGCTTGCTTATTAACAGACCTCATTCCTGGAACAGGGGACTTCTATACAGGGTTGGTGTTTCAGATGATAGTTCTGATCTCAAACCCAGATGGCAGAGCATGTATTGCTTGGAGGTGATTTTGACCCAACGGGGGCTCCAGAAAAAGATCAGGTCAATGAGTCCTCCAAAGTAGACAGCAGTCCGCAGAAAGCATAGAAAAAACCTATGAGATCAAGATTCTTCACCGAAAGCTCATTGATACTACTGGAAAGGGATAGATCGGCAAGTGGATGACAGAACAAAACAGTAAGGACCAAGAGAGAAAACTAGACTCTCCCCCTTTATAGAGGATATTGGAGAAGGAACACAAGGACCATAAATAAGCTTTAGGGTTTTAACCTGAATATTCTGAGACCCATAGGCTGGAAAAAGTATCCATGGAGATCTACTATGAGGATAATCACCTGCAAGAAAACTAACATCTGTGCTCAGTGCAATGCGAAGGGTCTTTTAAAAGTTTTAAGTGCTTTTATCACATACAAGTTTCTACATCTGAAAGTGAGAATACGTGCTATTTATGAGCCCTACATCTAAGTAACAAGTAAGAAAAGGTGATTTTACCTGGAATATTTGTGCCGTCTGTGCCTTCTTCAGTTTTCACAGCCTTAGTCTCGACTCATTTCTGAGGCAAGAGACTGCAGCAGCCTCCCAGTTGACCTCCTTACCACCCACCTTACTCTCCTAAAATGCACTGGTCGGGTAAGACCAGAGTGGTCTACCTGAAGCATAATTCGGACTATGTCAGAGCGGTCCATCGGAAACACAATTCTCACTATGCTTTTAAAATCTTTCCCCCCTTTCACAGACCAGGTTCAGCAAGGTCATACCATGCTGACTTGTGCTTCTGTGTGCAACAGCCTTCGTATTTCTCTTTATGTGGCTAACGTTGCTAATCTGTCATACCTGTGCCCAAGTATCATCACCTGTAGAGGCCTTTCCTGAACCATCAGGTTACCTGATTACTCCCTTCCGTTTTTGCTCTCAGAATTAAATATTTATCACATTATTAACATTACCTGCTCAGGTCTTTTCTATATTCCTTGAAGAAAGGTGGATTTTCTCTCATTTGTAATGCCTAGGTCAGAATTGTGCCTTCAGTTTGTCTAAGTTAAAATGAACCATTAACTAGATCTGACACCTCCCCTAAATGAGTGGAATTTATGCATAGGATACATAGTGTTTATACCTTAACTGAAAGTTGGTTATTATAATCAATATTATCAGTAGGTCTACATTTAAATCCAAAGCTTCTAATTTAAGGGACACTGCTGACAAGTAGAAAGTTTGTTGAAACATGACTTAGAAAAAGCAGAAAAAAACTCAAAGGTTCAAAACAGACATTTTATAGCAGAATCTTAAAAGTGGTTAGGTTTTTGTGATGGAAATCTCTATTTTTAGACTCAGATCTAGAGTAGTTTAGTTTTTCAATGTTGAGTCTGTACTTCCTTTTGTCTGAATAACTTCCAAAGTCTTCCTCAAGGAATGTCTGTTACTAATCATGCTTGGCTCTGCTTGGTTCCACAACATTCCAAGTACTAAAAAAGCACAAGGCTGGGGGCGGGAAGACATAGCTGTAATCTCAGCACTCAAGAAGCTGAGGCAGCAGGATCACTACAAATTTCAGGCCAGTCTGGGCTCCATAGTGAGTTCAAGGCCAGACTTTACTGCAGGGCAAGACCCTGTTCCAAAACAGAACAAAACAAAAGCATGAGGACAAAGATACATTTGTCCACATTCCCATATACTTAGTCATTCATACAACTGCCAACAATTATCTGCTGAGTATCTTTCTACAGACAAAATTATTCCACTTTCATGTGATTAGCAATGTATATAATTGAGAGAGACCACTCTAAACTCCAAGGGACTTGCTAGGAGATAGAGATCCCCTACTGGTATGTAAGTTTACTGATATAATTATACACATTTGTCCCCAAAACTAAAACCTCAGCCTCTAGGAAAAAGAGCTAAAATAGCTTTTTATAAATCCTTATCTTTTGCATTTTGGTTTTATTTGGATTTGGCAACATATTTTATTCATTTGAGGTTAAAAAACTTGAATGTTTCCTCTTGCTTTTCATTAATTTGATTTGTAAATATTGCCTATTTCTTTGTTCCTTTCCTAATCAGAAATGGCTTTTATACAGCTATTACAATAAGGGAAATTTAAAAATGCAAGCAAGATTGCACAAGTTAATCAAGAGAGCTCTGTCAAAGATTTAAAAAGTTCTCAGTCCAATAACCATACTGAATCGAATAAAAAGCTCATATAGGAGCGCTTTTCAGAGGCTTTAAGTCTGAAAATTTTGCATCACCTTTCATATATACGAACAAAACAATATATGCTGTCCAAATCTGAATATGTGTTCTACAAATCATTTCACTAGGTACTGTTTACATTTGTGAAAGGACAATTCTTTATTCTGCAGAACAGTTCTGTGTAAGGAGGGGAAGGGTCTTCCCCTGAGTTCTACTCATTAATGCCACAGACGCTTCTATTCACTGTGGCAACCAAAATATCTCTACATATTTCTAAAAGGTCCATAAAGAGGTAGTGATCAAAGTACTCTACTAAAATTCTTCTAGATGTATATACTACATGTATTTGTCAAAAAGCATAATTTTTCCAAAAAACTTATACATGGTTTTTATGTCAAACATTTGCACACAACCTTCCTTAACTATTAGTTTGTAAAAAATGAATATAATTGCTCGAGTTAAATAATTTTAAAAAGGAAAGGTGGGGTAATATAGAATTTATGTTCTTTAATAAAGATACTCAATCTTTTTTTTTTGTTTTTGCTTTTTGAGACAGGGTCTCGCTTTTGTAATTCAGGCTGGCCCTGAGCTCACTATGGTGCCCAGGCAAGCCGCCGCGAACTCAGCAATCCTCCTGTCTCTGCCTCCCGAGTTCAATCTTTTTGTTTTTACAACACACTCTACTACTATAATTTATTACTGTACAGGCTACAATTATAGTATATTATTATAGTATAGTAAGGCTACAATGATAATATACAGATGCAGAGCATCCACAGTAATGTATACAATGGCATTCTTCTCATAGAGAGCCTTTTGGGGAGTCTCTCAGGACAAACACCTTGACTGCATCTTATATATCAGTAAGACAACGTTTCTGCATAGCTCACCAAGAACAACCCGTGTTCACCACTATTTTAATGTTGTCAAATATTTTACCTCTTAACAAAAGCAAGCTAGTCCTTACCTAACATATTTCTTGGTCTGTTGTTGAATTGATCAACAGCATCAAGATACAGATTTTACACTTTCTAGTTTAAAGTGATCCCAATTTGAAAGAAGCCATGCCAAAGGTTCATAGTATCCCAGAGGAACACACTGGTTTGCTACAAGTCTACCATTTTCTGTACAGATTACATATTATTTTAGAGAAAAATAACTTTGCCATGCACATAGCCATATTAATACAGGCAAGTGCAAATTATTTCCTTGTACATTTTAGATTCCCAATAGAAATTGTGTATGTTGTTAAGGTGTGGCAGACTGCTAGCACTTTTCTATGATCAAGGAAGCTTAGAAGATGACCTAAATCTGTTGTAAGAGTTTGGTTCAAAGTGTTGAGCCACCTGTGATCCATTACACTTAGAGTGACCACAAATCTTGGTTCGGCCAATTCTAGTCCATCTGTCCTTCCTATATAATTGTCAATAGCACTCTGCCTCACAGTGTGGTTAATTATATATCATTATCTCTGTTACTTTAAGATTCACTGGGAGATACGTGCCAAGGTCAACAATAAGGGGATCTAGAAAACTAGTTTTAGGGAAAAATCCATTATATCTTTTAAAAAAATACCTACCAGCAGTGTGCACATATAAAGAGCTTTTCAATATATATTCAAAAGTACAGATCACATGAGCCTCTGGTCTGATTCCCAGCACTGCAAATCACAAAGGCGACAAAACACAAACAAAAAGCACCACCAACAGCAACCAAGTTAGAGGTGTGTTCTACATTGAAAATAACCATGAGCCATGTGTGGTGGTACATGCCTGTGACTCCAGCACTTGGAAAGGCTGAGGTAGGAGGATATCAAGTTTGAGCCTATGCTGGGCAACTTAATGATTAGGTAAGACTATCTCAAAAGAAAATAAAAAGGGCTGAGGATGTAGCTCAGCACTTGGCATGAAGCCCTGGTCTACTACTCAAGAAAAAGAAAACCAAGAGACATTAGCAGGAAATTCAGATCAATTCCACTGAACATTATTGAGCACCTATAATACTAATACTTTTGTCACTAGGGATAAGACAAAAATTGCCATTGCTGCTCTGAAAATGTTTTCATATATGTCACTTGGCAGAGAAGACAGGAATTAAAGCAGAACTCTGGTACACTAGTTAGCACGGTCATCTCCTAATTTTGAACCTTGGGAAAATAAATTGCTCTGGAAATTAGTTTTATCAGGGAAGTTAGTTTTATAGTTTTATTAGGAAACATCTACATGATAATGCCTGTCTCACAGATTCATTGACTGCATTCAGCAGCCCTTTCCTTGTTCCCTTCTGGGCCCAGTATGAGGTATTTTGTACTCAACACAGTTTAGCGATAGTGCATATGACCTTCAAAGGATACGTGACCCCTCAAGATGGGCCCTCAGTCCAATTATAAATGGAAAGGAGGTAAGGTTAGGGAAGACGTAGAAGAGGTAGGGAAAAGAGCTGAATCTTGACGGGGGGCAGGAGTTCAGGCAAGTTAATACAGACACAAGCAGAAAGCAGGAGCAGAGCCGTGAAGAGGTGGCTTTCCTAGGGTGCTAGGGAGATACGGCCCATGAGGTCATGCTGTACATTTCAGAGGAGGGAGTGACAAGAAGGAAGGAGAGAGCCGGGCTGAAGCTGAGCGACTTAGTAAGTCAGGGATAGAGACAGACTTGGGTTTGCAGTAGGAACTCTGGCAGCACCGGAAGGACTCCTCAAATCTACAAAGGGGGGCAGGGAAGTAGAAGGGAAGCTATGACCGGACAAGAGAGAAGGAAGGAGGCAGGGGAGGAAGGGGTGCAAGGGACGTCAATGGGCTCGGTGTGACCAAAATATACTTATTGAAACTCAGTACTTCATGAAAAATTAACAGGCACTCCTATCAAGGGGAAAATTAAATTAAAAAGAGATGTATTTGAGTTCAGTGAATAATGGAGGCAGGAAAGATGGTCTCCAGGCTATTATAATTGATAACACTATAAAACAAGCCAGGGAACACATATTAGAATATTTAATGATTCTGCTTCTTCTGCCACCACTATTTTCAAGTCCTGGTGTTTAAACAACAGATATTTACTAATATTTAACTAATCTTCAATTGATATGTATTTTATCTTTCATAGTCTGCCAGTCTCCCTGATTCCCACTTCTGCTTCCAATTTAGTCAATAAAATTTCCAGTGTAAGTTTAGTTTTATCATAAACCAAGTTCTCCTTTCTCTTATCTCACTTTCACAGAGCTCTACATTCCCTTGTACCAACTGTGACAGCTGTCACGAACCTGTATCTAACTCTACCTCAGACTGTGACATCACTGTTTCCTACCCTCCACCCTTTAGTGACTTCCTGTTGTTCTGTGCCGCAGAACTGCACACACATTATTATGACAACTAATCGAAACCAAGGACTCTGTCTTGTAAATCCTCTAATCCTAGTAATTTAGATTTAGTTCACGGGCAAGAACCAGAGTGGGTTATTTAGCAAACTTTTGTGTGAAATTTGCAGAATCATTTGAGATCAAACCTGTCCCTGTAGTTCTACAGGGATGTTGAGGATAAATGCGCTAATATGTAAGAAGGGCTTTTAGCAACTGCAAGAAAGCAACTCTATCAACCCAAGAGATTATTATTTCATCTGAAAGGCTATCAAGCATCTTCCCACAATTACTTATTTATAGCTGGAGAGGCTTTTAGCAAAGCAAAAATCAGCATCTTCAATTAGGTCACCCAAGCTCAACATTTATGAAGTATGGAAGCCAATATGTAAAAAACGGTGACAGTAATAGCACCTAGAGAAAACTGTCAGTGTCACTTCTTAAGAGGCTGTGCTTTAAGGAAAATCATTAAGACTGCTTCTCAGAAAGTCTCAGTTCCAGGGAACATGGAGCTTCAGAGAGTTGAGTCTGGTTCTTCTGTAATATCCTGTGCTACCAGGCTGGCAAAATTACTAGTGATGAAGGCTGTGTTACAATATGGGAAACTAACCAAGCATTTAATGAAAATCATAAAAAGAACAATCCATAGCTTCACAGCATATTTTTACTCAAAGTTCTAATTCAGGTTACCAAGTCAACTAAATACTCCATATAAGTCAAGTAAGCAGTCAGACAACACCATGGCAGTGGTAGTCAACACTTCTTCCCTGGCTGACCTAGTTATTGAAAGGTATCAAAAGATACAGGGTAAGGATGGGGAGAAAGCAGACAGACATCCTGACAGTGGGCATCTGAAGGAAAAGTCCAGGCCAATTCAGACTCAGAATTCAGTAATAGTAAGGTAAACTTTCTTGATATTCTTAACGAACCCTAGAAATAGAGAAAAGCAGAAGGTGGTTCTTTTAAAGGCACTTTTGGAGAAATATGCTTTATCACACAGAACATGAGGTCTTCTGGCCCTAGGAAACCCCAAGACTTCCAAAAATAATATATTCAATACCAATACTATTGCTGTGAACATTGGAGATTTTTAAAATTATAGAATTTCAGCGTTTTAAAGGGGTTGGTGGGTTAAAAGAGGAAAAAGAACATGGGAAAATGCTGAATGTGTCTAGTCTCCATTCCCGCAGAGGCAAAGGCTGTACCAAGGTCACCAGGCAAAGGGTGGCTGGATACAGAGCTGGACTAGAACTCAGGTCTTCTAGTACACACAGATCAGATAAGCAGCACCAAGGCCCTGCGGGAAGATCGTAAGACACTGAGCCATTCATCACATCCAGCTATGAATGGGCACCTTCTGCCTTCTCCCACGTGGCTTCCTTAGTTTCCCTTTAGCGGTGGCCTCCACTTCGCTCAGAAGGCCCTTGGCGCCACTGTATCCTCTGGAGGACAGAAATGCATGTTAATCGTCACTCTTTTTTATTTTTTTTTTTTGAGACAGGGTCTCACTTTGTAGTTCAGGCTGGCTCTGAGCTCACTATGGAGCCCAGGCAAGCTTCGAACTCAGCAATCCTCCTGTCTCTGCCTCCCGAGTGCTGGGATGACAGGCGTGAGCCACCACGCCTGGCAATCATCACTCTTATGTCTCTCTTTCGGATGCTTCATTCCTCTAAGAGTTCTAAAAGGCTGATGACATTCTCATGCAGAGGACCTAGGCAGCAAACTCTTCATAGTTATTTAGAGTCCCTCAGAAATCTGGCCCATCGGTGAATTAAGCCAGGACATCAAAAAATGAAGTTCCCACACTGAGGCAATCCTCAGCACAGCCAAGCAGGAGGAGAACAATTCTGTGAAACCCTGGGGTAGAGCCACCCCTAGGTGTGGCACTCTGGGCTCCTTTGTAATCTCATTAAACTCAGTAAACACAACTCATTTCTTCCTGATACTGTGTTTCTCTTCAGTGTCTCAGCATAAAAGGTACGCCCGAAAGTTTATGCAAGACATTCCCAAGTAAGCTGCTTCCCAGTTTCCTGACCCTCACAGTTAGCTTTGAAATGCTTTGACCACTGTGACATCATTCCCAGAAGTGCCAGAATCATAAACATGATGCCTTCATCCTGAGAACACTGACTTTCTGGCAGTACCATGTGGTCACTGGTTTCCCAAAACTCCACTGGTTTTGAAATCTCCTTCTATGACCTAAGTAGGGGCTGGGTATAGAATTGGCTGAGTTATCCTGGACAAACTAATGCTGCTTTTCCCCTCACAAGTTCCTAAGAGTTGGGTAGTTTCCATGGACCCAGCACGGCCTAGGATCTCTTGACCATATATAGCTGAAGTAAATATCCACAGGAGAGGAGAAACTGATAAGGAGGTTTTCTCTGATAAGAATATGACATGTCTCAGCTTGCCTTTGGTACTGTAAGAACAGAAATTTAAACTGGAAGTAGGAACAAATAGTAATTCCTATCCAGTCCCCAGAATTAAGGGTTGTTCTTTGTGAGACTTGTACATTTTATTGGATAATGTTCATAACTTATGTACTTGCTATCCCAAAAGTTAAAATCTGGCTTTAACAGCAGAAATTAATGTTATTATAGGATCTAGGGTCTCAACTTCATAAAAGTTCTGACAGGCAAAAAATCCAAACGACTTCCAAAGCTTTTGGATGTCAAAGTCACATGGTTTTAAAGTTCTGATCCTGAATCTCTGTAATTCATCAGATCTGACAATCATAGAATCAATCATATATATAACATCCTCAAGGTGTTGTTTCAGTTTCTCCTAAGCAGCTCCTATAAGGCTGGGAGGAAAATATGAAAAAGAGAAGATAGAAGAGCCTTATCTTTATAAGAGACATTGAATAGGAAGCAAAATAGGAGAAAAGAAAGGGGTAGAGAACCAACCTCAAATATAAAACAGTGCCCTCATTCTAAATATAATGAATGCAGTTTTCTCTTCAAAAGTCTTTAAAAGATTAATAGTTTATTTTGCAAGGAAAAAGAAAAACTAATACAGGAATGTCTCTTTACAGCACCTGAGGTCAATATGCTGGAGGGCGGGCGGCAAGGCTTCCTTCTGGTGGAGGAGCCCTGCTCTGCGGAGACAGGTCCTCACTGGGCCCTGGCTTTGCATCCATCACTCTGTCTCAGGGCAGCTCGGTGCTTCCTCTACACAACTGGGTATGGATTCGTGCCCTACTTTCATCAAAGGAGTGTTGGGAGATCAAATAAGGTAACAGATGCAAAATTTCTTTTGAAAACAAGAGCAAATAAGCATGTGAAAATACACTATTAATGGCATATATTATTTAGTATTCCCTCACCTTTGCATTAAAAGGTAGGCAGAAGTGTAGCTGTAACATTACTTGGATTCTCATACTCTTTCTCAAAGGAAAGTGAAAGTTTGGAAACTGAGTCTTCTTACTTGACGGTGATAATGGCCAGAAATACTGGATGAACTTCCATGGAAACAGCTCTACTTATACCAGAGACAAACTATTATATGAAGTTGTGTGTTCGGATGTTTTACTGGAGGTATGTATCTAGCCTGTAAAAACCTGATTTTCCTTAAATGACTCATAGAGGTGTTACTGACAAATGCATTTGATGGGCATCCTCAATAGGATGTTACTACAATTTAGATTTGAAATATCCCACAAAAGCCCATGTCTTAAATGGTTCGTTCCCTAGCCTAAGCCATGGGAGTAGAAACTTTAAGAAATGAGGCACAGAACAAGGCTTTAGTTCATGGAGGAGCAAATCCATGAAGGGGATTATGGAACCCTGGTCTCCTCTTTATAAGTTTGCTTCCTGGTTATCATAGGTGAACAGCTGGCTTTCCATAGTCCTGTCGTGATGCATCATCTTGCCTCAAACCTAAAGGCACCGGCCGAAAGACTATGCACTGAAACCTGTGAAACTGTGCACCAAAAACAAACTTTTTTTTTTTTTTGAGACAGTGTCTTGCTTTGCAACCCAGGCAAGCCTTGAACTCAGCAATCCTCCTGCCTCTGCCTCCCTAGTGCTGGGATTACAGACTTGAGCCACCAAGCCCAGCTAAGCTTTTTTATGAGTTGATTACCTCAAGTATTTTCTTATAGTAACAGATAATGAATGCAGCAGAAGTGGTCAGTAGTTAGTACTGTTGGAAGTCTGGAAACATGCTTTGACATGGCCTGAATGCCAACTGCCAAGGAAGTCAGGGAGAATCAGACTGTTTACAGTAAGAATAAGAGACTGTCAGGCCTGAGTTCACTGGTCTGCAGTCTACAACACACAGAGTCTGTCCAGAGACCAAAAGCTGCCATTCCTCTAAAGATGCTTGAAACAAAACAGGAGATGGTCACCAGGATGCAGGAACAATGGTCAGCACCTGCTCACTCCAGACTGGAGGTCTTCCCTCCTCTTAGATCTGCTCTGGCAAACACTGGCAGGTTCTGTGAGTACACAGGGGGACTACCTCTTAATGCACTGTCCAAAACAGTGTCCAAAACAGGACTCTGTTCAGAGCGAAGGGGGCTCCTACGCATGATGCCAGGATAAAAGGGCTCCACAGTTCGTTCTGGGAAATTCCAAGCACGGTTATCCTAGTTTCATATGTGATTGGCTTTTCCCAGATAATTACATTTTTTAGCATCCAATATAATACCAAATCAACTTGGGATGATAAGAAAAAAGCTATAACCTTTGTTTTCTCCTCTTCTCTATCAGGTTTATCAGATTTCAAAACATCTTTCATAAGATACATAAGTTCAAAATCAAAAGAACTTCGGTTTGAATCTTACTCTATTGTCTCTCAGTTCTATGGAACTTCCCAGACTAATGGAACATTAAGCGCTATTTCCTCATCTGTACAGATCAAAATGTGGACCTTACAGGCTTCGTTTTGAAGCTTAAGTTAATGTATGTGAGGTACTTACCTTAGAGCCTAATACATAACAAATGTTACATTACTGATACAATCACCAAAACAAATTATTAGAGTTATGCCTGGCACAAAGATGCCTGCTCCACATCCAGCCATGTAATTCTGATAATTCTTCATGGTACCTTTGTTCTTTCTACTCATTTCTGTCTATCTCCATGTCGGCCTGTTTTCCAGACCACCCGGATCTTGCCTGGCTTTGTGCCAGAACTTGTCCCACTTAGATCACAGATTGCGGCCAGGATGCAGGTGTCCACAAAATTGTAGGCTTCATCTAAAGAGGGGACCAGTAGGCTTGTTCTGACAGCTATTTGCCATCCCTGTTTAAAGACGGTCAGCTGCTTTAAACAGATATTGACAATATCACATTGAATGGCCTTGGAATCCTAATGAGGACTCCTGGGTTCAGGGCTGGGTCTTTCATAATTGAAGTGTCATAGCACTTCCTGTTAACAGTGTACAAATCACAGCTTTTCTTTAATTTTCTTCTTGCCTTATAGGAAGCCTTGAGAAGTCAGCACATGAATACTCAGAGGGCATAGCTATGTGGCACCTCCCTGAGGACAAATCTTTGGCTGACTCATGGGTGTGCCTGGGAGGGCATCAGATGGTGAACATCAAACGGCCAGGCCGGAGCCCCTAGTCTTCCCTTGATCCAGGGTGACAGTCACAGAATTTCATAGTCTGTCAGCCAATTTTCTTGCAAATTTTACCCAAGGGCATGTACTTTATCCTACATGACCTCCAGGAACTGAACACGGAAGAGTTCTCTTCTCGAGTAACAGTGACAAAATAATAAAGATGGACAACTTTTAAAAACATTGAATTCCATTAGAAAAGCTGAACGAGCTTGAAGCCAAATATTACAACTCGGCCGCATCCAAGCTGAGGCCGGGGAGAGAGCCCAGCATGAGTTCAGAGAATAACAGGTTGATCATGAAATGTTCATCCGCATTTTCTCAGAGTCTCAGGGTAACGAGGCAAGCTCTCACTGCGTGGGATCATCCCAGCGTGGCTGTGCGCCTCTCTGGGAAAGCCACTCACAGGGTCAACCTTGGAGCCTGCCGGGAGTGCGCTCCTGGCACCTTCACCACTCCCCTCCATCCAGCGTCAGCACCAGTTAGCGAGACGCACCGGCCTGGCTGGAGATCCTAGAAGTAACTGGTTGGAAACGCAGAAGAAAGCAACAGATAGATGGAGAACGAGGAGCTTGACGTAGAACAGTGAAGACCAATCCTTCAGCAGCCCAAGGGCTCCGCAAGGGGTATGGAGGGCACAGGAAGAGCCAGGACGAAGGCTTGAAACGGCTTGATTATGCCGTTCAAATACTTTAGGAAAATATTGTTCCTGCCACTGATACCATGGCCCAGAGTATATCCAGGTTCTCCCTCTGTTTCCACGTTCTGAGTCTACACGTCAACTGCCCCGGAGGGGCTAGGACTTCCCTTGTAGAATCCAGCCCGCAGGATGCGTGCAGCCGCAGGATGCTTCTGAAATCTCTTACCACGCATGGTGTCCAGCTGCTAAAACTTTCTACGCTTGGCGTGTCACACCGATTCTAAAGGACTTCACAGTCAGCACTTGCTATAGTATTTAGCTCAAAAAGTCAACTGTGTCATAAAAGTAGGACAAATGCAATGTGTTCGCGGGTGATACAAAGTACCTGTGTACAGTAAGGAAAGTTTAAGTCACAAACTTCTTTCTCTTTCTGAGATGCTGGGGATTAAATTCCAGACTTCATGTAAGTTCAGCAAACCCTTTACCACTACGCTAGTCTTTTTTTTGTTAGCAGTGTCTCTTTAAGTTTCTGGGTCTGACTTGAATCTGTGATCTTCCTGTTTCAGCCTCCAGTAGTGCTGGGATTGCAGATATGTACTGATTAATGTCTGTATGGAATATAATGTCTGTATGGAATTTAAATTTAATGTCTGTATGGAATATAAAATATGTTTGTATTCTGTCATATTTCATTAGTTTGACCTTACTTGTGCACAAAATATGCACACATTTATAATTGTTATAACTCTGGTTTTCAAAATTTTTTTCATACATTATCATTATATAACATGGCCTATATTTGCAATATTATGAAACCAATATCGCATTATTTACTGTTATTAGAATGTAGCACATAAAATCAAAGCAAAGCCTATATGTTCAATGACATGAGCTGTTTAATTTTTGCAGATTTATAAAAAAATAAGTAAAACATCAACTTTAATTATCATCTCTGTGTTTTGTTTTAAAAACTGAATGTAGTTTATCTCCAATTCCTACTTCAGAAAACAGTTCACTGTAGCTGGGAGCCCTACATTCTTTGCAGGCCTTGTTTGCATAGCCTGAGCCAAATTTCGAACAGTCCTCAGCTTGCCTGCACTGCCACCCTGTGGCCGTCTCGCAGAAAGCAGCCAGACTCAGGAACCTGTCAGGAATCGCCTCCTCACAAACCTTGCAGAGGTTCAAATCAAAAGGGCTCAGAATTTGGGTTGTGTCCAAGATTTAGCTATCACAGACTGCGCTCCTATGAATATGCTGTCATACACTGGTACAAACTCCCAATCTTGAGTGTGATCATGATGTGTATATACAATGTACCAACGAAGATAAAAATAGACACCCCCCAAAAAACAAAAAGTGTTTAGAATTTACATATTTAAAAGACAAGTTTCATTCATTTATGTGCAAATGGACACACCTTAAGGAGACACTAATAAGTGAAATAAATAGACCACAGATATGTAAATACTGTATCTTTTGTTTAGTATGAGAACCTGTAGATGTAAATGAGTTCTAGAATGTATGGTAGATTTTGTGAAATGTAGTAAGGGGAAATAATGAGGGGAAAGAATGTGATTTGAAAAGAAAAAGAAAGCACATGTATATAGTGGGTGGGGGGTTGTGGGCGGGTAGGGATATGGGTAAAACTGAGAATTAATTCGTTGTCATATACTGGTACAAATTCCCCAATGTTGAGTGTGATTGTGCACTGTATGTAAAATGTACCAATAAAGAATTCAATTTTTTAAAAAATAATTTAAGTATTTCAATACTATTTCAGTTTATCATTTCTCACTGATCATTCTCCAAATGGCTTAGTATCAGTCACGTTCTGTTTGTAATTAATATATAAATCTCTGTGAACTTGGGCTATTTTGAAGCATATTCACTTTTCTCCCCAACTAATACTCAATAAAACACTCTGTGAAAATGCCCAACAGAAGTCACTTTGGGAGTGCATCAGGCAGTAGGTGTAATTACACCTTCCCAGAAACCGCCGCGATCCTACGGATACTTGCTGTTCCCAGGGAACACACGCACTCCTGAGAAATGTGTTATGGTGACAGGGACCACAGAAGTAGCTCATGCTGCGCTGCTCAAGGCTCTGTATTTAATATACGATTTCCTATATTACAAAACATAGTGCTGAGTTGGTATTTTCTTTTGTTGCACATCGGAATGTTTTTCAAAGTTTGTTAAGCTTCCTGCTATAGGGGCCAGGGATTTAGCTCAGTGGTTATGGCACCCACCTTTGTAACCATAAGGTCTTGAGTTCGATGCCTGGTACCATAAAAAAAGAAAAGTTTCCTACTGTAAAAAATTATTTCTATCTAGTTTGATGTAAAGACTCCTGTACTGCAGAATTAGTGATTCACCTAGCAAAAGTACATAAATTGCTGTCATGAAATATTAACAAAATTCTTTCTATATAGTACTTTTGAGCATTACCTTTCCTTATAAAACTTTTCCTTTAGCTTAGTATGCAGACCCTAGGTTCAATCTTCATCTCCTCCTGCTCTCTCCAGATGAGCCCTAATCATAAAGAGGACTTATCAAACATCTTCTTTGAATAAACTTCATCTTACTCTTAAAAGTATCGTTTCTTTAAAATGATGTAATTCACACATCACCACAGTAACCCATTTAAACTGTATAGACCTGTGGTTTTTAGTCTTTGTGAAGCTAAACACTGACCCCTGGTGTTAGAACACTGACTTCACTCTGCATGAAAGCACCGTGCCCTGAGCGGTCACTCTCCATGCTCACGTTTTTCAGTCAACCAATCTACTTGCACTGGATTGGCCTTTTATGGATATTTCATGTAAATGTAATCATGTAGTAAGTGTCTTCCGGGTCTTTCCCCCCCACACACACACTCGGAATGTTTCTAAGGTTCATTCAGGTAGCACGCATCAGTAATCTATCCCTTTTAATGTTCACATAATATTTCACTATATGAATATACTACATCTTGTTTATCCATTCACTTTATGCATGTTTGGTTGATTCTCATTTGGGGGCTATTATATTAGCATACAAGTTTTGGAGGAGAGGCATTTTTTATTCCCTTTTTGGAATATAAGAAGTGATTGAAACGTGTAGCAAATGTTCAACTTAAAAAATAGTACAGTGAAAAGCATTACTAAGAATGATGGGATGAACATGCTCAAAGAACAAGGGATATTTTGAGACAGAATTGCAAGTCACTAACAGAAATGTGACTTGCAATTTTAAATGCTAACATATAAACATTCACAGTATTTTTATTACCCATCAATAACAAAATATTCACAGAGATTTCCATCAGACCTTATGGTCTGACTTCTCCCACCTTGTGCACTGGATCTGGCACTGGGCAATTTCTGGTTCTTCCCCTAGATCAAAGTGAGCATGAAAGATAAATATCTTGAGTACATTCAGGACACAAAGGCAGCCAAAACCATGGAACTTGAAACTCACAAGACAGAGCCGGAGATTTACAGCTCAGTGATTCCAGTGCATGCCTCACAAGCACAAGGTTCTGAGTTTGATCCCAGTAACCACATACAATGCTGGGTGTGGTAACTCACGCCTGTAGTCCCAGCACTCGGGAGGCAGAAGCAGGAGGATTGCTGAGTTCGAGGCTTGCCTGGCTACATAGTGAGCTGAAGGCCAGCCTGAACTACAAAGCCAGACCCTGTCTCAAACAAAACAAAACAAAACAAAACACCTCACAAGGCAACTGCTAGAATGACCCCAGAAAGTTGCAAGATTGAATTTATGAGTAGATACAAAGAAAAGGAGCGTATTCTGATGAGGATTAAGGATGATGTCTTTTACTGTGATCAATTTTTTAAAAATGTTTAAAATATTCACCACAGGTTTTGTTTTTTTGTTGGTCACATCACAGATACCTAAAGACTCAAACCTCAGGGACATGTGCTAATCTGTGCTTGGGTTTTTGAGGAATTGCCCAACTGTTTCCAAAATGGCTGCACCGTTCTACATTTCTGTAGGCCAATGTGTGGGCATCTAGGGGGCCCTCTTGCTGCTGTGTGAGCTAAGCCACCCCAGCATTACTGCAGCAGCTGAACATCAGATACTCAAGTTTAACTGAAGTTTTGGTATTTTGTGACAAATAAATGGTTCGGGGTTGCAGCTTGGGCATTTGGTCTCTAAAAGATTCTTCATCAGTGCGATAGGCAATGTGTGAAGGTTCCAGTCTTTGTCGATGCTTATTACTGTCTGTCTTCTCAATTTTTGCCAGGCTAGTGAATGTGAAGTCATGTCACATCACAAATTTGACTTGTATTTCCCTGAGGGCTGAGAATACTGTGCATCTTCCATGTCCCTGCTGGCCATATATATATTCTCTCCATAGGACTTAAATGCTCTGATTACTGCACCATCCAACAGGTGATGAGATCAAACCCAAGGCCTTGCACACACTCAGCACATGCTCACCATTGAGCTGCAGCCCTCTTTTTAAAATTTGATTACTGAATTGTGATAAATTTTAATATATTCTAGATAGAAGTCCCTTGTCAAATACATGATTTGCAGATAGTTGCACTCTGGGGATTGTCTTTTACTCTGATAGTAGCTCTTGAAACAAAGATGGTTTTAATTTTAGTAAGTCTAAGTTATTTTTTCTTTGCTTGTTTGTAATTTTCATGAAACACAGTTATGACTTATGTCTTGATGTCCCCTCAAAGCCTCATGCAGTCATGGGTGGGGCTTCTTTGAAATTGATTCATGGTGCAATGGTAGACTCAAGAGCTGTAGGATAGAGGGTGTAAGTGCTATCCACCCTAAGTAATCTGCATAAATAGAGCAGAAAGATGCTGTTACAGTCCCTTGTTGTTTTTGTTTTGCTGCTGTTGCCATGAACTGTTGCCCCTCCACCACCCTGCCTTGGAGCCAAACCAACTGAAATAAACCTTTTCCCATTAACTTTTGGGTGTTGGATATTTTATCTCAGCAACAAGAGAAAAGTAACTAAGGTAAACATCATTATGGAACATGTAAAACATGTAAAGCCTCATTATGGAACATGTAAACACAAACACAGTCATGATATCACAGTGTCTGCTCCCACATAGGATCTAATTTCTACCAGTCAAACGTCCACTGAGGTCAGAGTGCACAGTGCTCACCAGCATACTATCTTCCTCTCCTTGTCCAGGTTTTACAAGCATTGTTCTCCCCTCCACCAGGACGCTGTTCCTCACTGTAACATCTGTTTCATAGAACTGTTTACTCTAGACTGTTTAGATCACTTATTTAAGCATCTTAAATTCACAATTACTATCTAAAGGTGGATGAAAGTGAACAGCCTTCAGATGCACTGCACAAGAAGACAGTCCTGGGCTGGAGGGTTAGCTCAATGGTTCCGGCACCTGCCTCGCAAGTGCAAGGTCCCCTGAGTTCAATCCCTGGTAACCACATACAATGCTGGGCGTGGAGACACGCCCACCAACAATCAACACCACATACCACAATGCCAGGCGTGGTGGCTCACGCCTGTAATCCCAGCACTCGGGAGGCAGAGACAGGAGGATTGCTGAGTTCGCGGCGGCTTGCCTGGGCACCATAGTGAGCTCAGGGCCAGCCTGAACTACAAAGCGAGACCCTGTCTCAAAAGCAAAAAAAAAAAAAAAAAAACAGAAGACAGTCCTAATAAGAGATCAGAGTCCCAGAGAACCAAGCTCAGGCTAAAAGACCAATGGGATGGGTTTTCTGGGTACCATGTTTTAAGAAAAAATTAAAAATTAAAATTCAGCTAAAAAAGTTAGATGGAAGTGGCATATCAAGGGCACAGCTGAAGACAATTCTTCAAAGAAAAGATGCAAGGAATATGCAAGAATTGCTCTTACCTAGCAATGCAGAAAGAGGTCTCTATTGCTGTAGGGGACGGGAAGGACCAAGGATAGAGTGTGCAGAGACAACAACTCAGAATTCAACAGGAAGAAAAGAGTGCTAGCACCAAGCCCAATACTGAAGAGAGGCACAGTAACTACTATTGAGACAAAGAATGAGCAAATTCACGCTCCCAGTCAATACAAGGTGCTATCCCAACAATGAGCAAGTTCCTTGTCCACGGCAATATCCAGACAGAAGGGTGCAGTCAGTCGGATTCACATGTTAAAGAGGGGTAGGGAGCAGTGAGGTCCATTGAGTACTCTCCTGAGCTAGGTTCTGAGCAGGCACTTGCAGAAACGCTCTGTGTCAGATCTTTTCATTCCAACTTTTTTATCAAATGAAGGAACAGACTTACAAGGATTAGCACCTTATACGGCTCCACACAAAGTGGGGTCTGATTTGAACTCTGAGTTTGGGTTGCTATCTTTCCATCGAGCCACACACAGTTTGACTTAGCTCTGAAGTTCTTATAAACTCCAGGATTCCATGTTTTCCTTAAATTTCTGGTAATTATTATAAAGCAGCAAGGAGTAATTTACTATTGCTTGAAACTGAAGAAGCCAAATTGCCACCTTACACTGAGTGGAGACTGAAAACTCCCACGGGCAGACTCGTACAGACCCTTATATGTGTATGTGTACCAAATTTTCCATTCTAACTCCTAAATCCTGATTTTATGAAAACCCCTAGCTTTCAAATAACTTTCATTCCATCAGCTTGTTCTCCCTCAAGGCCATATTCTCAGGACAGGCATGAAATTCCAGAATTCCACCTTCTGAACCAGGAAGGTGCCATTCCCTGACTTGATTTGGCTTGTGTTTAAAGAACAACTATGAAGTTCTAGTGAAATTCACTTTACTAATTTCCACCTCCTCTACAGCATTCCTTTAAATATCTATCCTAGTTCCTGCATGCCAACATCTGGTGCCCCAGTTTTTGAGCTAAAGCAATAAGAAGCCTAATTTAAAACACAAAGAGCGCACAAGAAAATGCCCAAAGTAAATGCCCAAGTAATTAAGAGCCATTAAGGAGCTTACAGTGTCTTGCAGGTTGGGCATTAGATGGGTTTATGCCTCTTAAGAGAGGAAAACTAAGGACCAGGTTCAGAACCTCTATACAGTCCAGAGCAGCCAGCCGTCATTCCTCAAGGAAAGAGCCAGTGCAGCAAGATTATCTTCTCAATAATTTCCCATCTGAGAAAATGCTTCAGAGCCAAGAGCCTTTTCCCTGATAACATTTTGCTTCTGATTTTCTCAAGAGCAAATGAGCTGATCCTCTGCGACTGGGAATAAATAAGCAAGAATAAGACACACAACTTTTAAGTCATGGAAAATTCATTTGTCTGTTCCACAGAATAACCGTATGACCCCAAGACCCCCAAAGCAAAATAAGCAGAATGTGCTAGTGCCTCAGAAAGTTTCAGCATCTGCTCTGTGTGGACAGTTCTGAGTCTAGTGTTTAAATCAGTATCTTTTTTCTTCCAAAAGATCCACAAACACAAAGCAACCATTCCGAAAGAGTACCAGCATGACACTGTCACCCAAACAACACATAACTGACCTCACTGGAAGGCTTTTATGAGGCCTGTGAGACACCAGACCCAGAGGCCACAGAAGTTGCTGCACATGAAGTCCTTGTGAGTCTCGGGACGTCACTGAGCCTGAGGATTACAGCGAGTACTAGACAGTGAAGTGGACCACAGCGTGCTGTGGCACATCGGAGGAGGCATCGCTGTAACTCCCTTCTCCAGGAAACAAGAACCTTGACTCCCATGATCTCAGGGGCCCTCACCGTCCTGACAACTATACTTGTATTTTCATGTCTGTCTAAATTCCCACTTGGCTGGATATTTCTCTTCCCAGTAGCTGAACAGCCCATCAAAGAATCTAAACAGAGTACAGCAAACTTCATTTCAGGGAAACAAACTGGTTAATTAACACCTTCTGCGTCCTGAGTTTCCCAATCTTCACCGAAAACATTTCAGTCCGTCTTCCCCACAGAGTGGCTCCGGGAGCCTCCTGTGTCACACAGGACATCTGAGCTGGCAGCACTGGTCCCAAGCCTGGCTGTTCCAACTATCTAGGCAACAAAATTTAAAAATAAAAAAAATAGGAAATAAACAAGTCCATCACTCAGAATGAGAGTAGGGAAATAGGGAAAGACTGGCATCTCTCAACCAGCGGATCTCGGCAGGGGGGGGGGGGCTGTACCAAATTGTCTGGGGACCGAGCGGCCTAGGAAGTAACGCAGGTATCTGACAGGTGTCAAGGCCACAGTGATGCAAGCATGTCAGGTGTGAGGAACAGAAATTTGCACCTTGGAGGTGTTCCCTGCATGATTCCTTTGCAAACGGACAGCCCCCAGTGTTGAGAAACCCAAATAACGAGCCGTACACACACCTGGTTCAACGTGCAGGAGCAAGTGTGCGCACCTGGGATGAACTCGACACCTAGAGCTAATCACAGAGCAGTGTCCATGGAAAGTTCAAGAGAGGCATTTCTCAGACACCAGTCTGGAACGGTATTGAATCTGAGAAGCACGTGGGACAGTTGACTGTTGCTAGAGATAGGTCTGAGTGAGCAGTACCAACTTAGAAAGGAAAGTGGGCAAGAGAGGGATGAAAATAAGCGGTACAAAGTTTGGAAAGATATTTACCTACATTAGAGGAGTCACATATGGTGCACAGGGAAACGGAGGGTGATTTCGACTTCCTTTATGTCATTTTTCATGCACTCTTTGGATTAGCTCTTCAGTGAGCATTACTATTTTTCTTTTTTTTTTTTTTTGCTTTTTGAGACAGGGTCTCGCTTTGTAGTTCAGGCTGGCCCTAGCATTACTATTTTTCTAATCAGACAGCATTACTATTTTTCTAATCAGATCATTCTGATATTACAGAAGCGAGAAAAAAACTATTAAAAATGATTCGTTGAATAATTAACTTCTTGAAAATTGAACATTTAGGGCCTGCAATACTGTACTTCCTTTTTACTTTTTTCTCTGTACTCATGAAACAAATTAACCTAATATAGAATGAAATTTTTTATTTACATTCTTAAAAGCTACATTCCTCCAGATCTTTCAATAAAATGTTTCTGAGGCTTGATCTCTACTTACATGTTATGTTTTCTTCTTAGAGATACCGTGTGTAGATTCTATATACACAATACTGATTTTATGAGTAGGTTCCTATAAAAATCTGTGTAGTAGTTAAATAACTTACTCAGGTGTAGAAAATGTTTATGCCCAACATAAGTAAACCAAACAGGATAAAACTGCAAAAAGAACCCTATTAATTCCTACTCATCTGTGTTTTATTGTTATTCCTAACAGTTACCGTGGTGTTTAGAAGTCTATAAACAAATTTCAGTGATGCATTAGAGATCTAAATATTTTCATTTGAAAACTGAACATTACAGGTATCATAATTTATTTCAAACTTATCTGTCATAAAGGCTAACCAACAAACTTTGGGATATATTCTCCTTCCCTCCAATTTGTAGCCATGAGTTCCCATTCAGTAGATGTTAAGATACACTTTGCTGAAAATTTTATGCTGAAGAGCAAATAATAAATTTTAACTCAACTCTGCATTAGGTATAACTTTAAGAAAAAACAAACCATGAATACAATTTACTAGGAAGTATTCTCTCTGCCTTCAATATTTATTATCATCTACTTTTTAAATATGTTAAATCTCTTACATAGATTATAGCATTTAATCCCCACACAATCCTCTATATGACAAATACCTTTATTATCTCCCTTCACAGATGAAGCATTACAGCACAGGAAATATAAATACTTTGTCCAAAGTCAACTTATTTTTTTTTGAGACAGGGTCTCCTTTGTAGTTCAGGCTGGCCCTGAGCTCACTATGTAGCCCAGGCAAGCCTCGAACTCAGCAATCCTCCTGCCTCTGCCTCCCTAGTGCTGGGATTACAGGCGTGAGCCACCACGTCCAGCCCAAAGTCAACTTTTAGGAAAGGAAGTCTCAAACCCAGGCAGGCAGATCAACTGCTTTCTGTAGCCACAGCATTATTACCAGCCTCACTGAGACACTGGACACTGGGAGGCTGTAGAGTAAGAACATTCAAGATAATCTCTGTAACATAGAAGCAAAAGCAATTCTAGATATGGAAGAAAGCATCATGATCTCCAAATTCAAACTACATTACGAAGCCTAAAACAGCATAGAAGATGCAGAAACAACTCCAGATAGACAAAGTCACTTCATCTTTGACAAAGGAACCAAACACTCTCAATGGAGAAATGATAGCCTCCTTAATAAACATGCTAGAAAAATTGACTTTCTACATGCTGAAGGTTAAAATTAGACTTATGCCTTTCACCATGCACTAAACTAAAATCGAAGTGGATTAAAGACCTGAATATTAAAACAGAAACACTAAACCTTCTGCTAAGTTAGAACTCCTGGAGACTCTGGCATAGGGAAGACTTTAGGAATAAACTTCAGTAGCATAGGAACAGAAAGAATCAACAATTGGGATTTCTTATTAAAAAGTTTTTGCACAGCCAGGAGGAGACACCAATAGAGTGAAAAGACAACTTACAATTTGGGAAAAAAGATTTTACCAGTTGTTCCTCAGATAAAGGACTACTATCTAAAATATGTAAAAGAACTTTAAAAAAATCAGACTCCCCAAATTTAAAGACCCATTTTAAAAATGGGCACCTGAAATGAATAGATGTTCTTCAGATGAACAAGTAAAAGCAGCAAACAAACGTATGAAAAAATGTTCAACATCACTATTCATTCCAGAGAGGCAAATAAATACTGAGATTCTATCTTACTCCAGAAAAATGGCTGCTATCACAAAATCAACCAGCAACAAATGCTGACAGGTTGTGGGGAGAGAGGAACCCTTCTCCACTGTTGGCGAGGATGTAGACTGTTGCAACCACTGTGGAAATCAGCGTGGAGATTCCTCTAAAAACTAGGGTTAGGGGTCTCATTTGATCCTGCCATTTCCCTGCTGAGTATATTCATGAAAGAATTAAAAGAATCATACCACAGTGACATATGTGCACCCATGTTTATAGCAGTAGGGTTTATAATAGCTAAATCTTGGAAACAGTCCAAATGCCCATCAGCTAGGATCTGGGTAAAGATGTGGGTTTTTAAAAAGTAAAATGGAGTATTACTCAGCCATAAAAATGATAAATTAGAAACATTTATACTAAATGGATACACCTTGAGGCATACTCATAAGTAAAATTAATAGGACACAGGTGTATAAATATGTATTTCTCTAGTGTGAGAAACTGAAGGTGTAAATGAGGTCCAGAATGTTTAGTAGGCATTGTGAACTAGGAAGAAAAGTGTTCAAAGGGAAGGGGAGGGAGTAGGGGAAAGTAAAGAAGAGAAAGAAAACTTTGATGTTAAAAAATGGAAACAAAGCTTATGTATATGGGGTTGGGGATTGTCGGGAGGGCAGAGGGATAGGAGATAATAAGAATCAAGATTCATACCTGTCAAGTACAGGTACAAATTCTCAATGATGAATGTGAGGATAATGTATTCCTAATATGTACCGATAAACTCAATAAAGGAAAAAACCCCAAGAAAATCTGTGTTCTTAGGATGTAGACAAGAGGAAATTAAGTGTCCATAGTATGGTGTGATGGGAATGTGTGGAATTAAATTCACTTAAACTGGAATTCCAGTTCAGGCATCTACCAGCTACTGGCTGTAGTTCAGGTTGTGCCCCAAAGGACTATATGTTAAAGCCTTATTCCACAGGATGGCGCTTTTAATAGATGGTGAAACAGGTAGAAGGTAGTGCAGAGAGAGGTCCTCGGGTTGCTACAGATGTGCCTCTCAGTGGGCCTGTGGAACTCTAATCTTTCTCTTGTTCTCTCCTGCTCTTCCTGGCTTGTGATGAAGTGAGTGATCTCCTCCACTGTGCCTTTCCGTGACAATATGCTACCTCACCATAGTCATGGAACTGGTCTACCTGATCATGGACCAGAATGAAAACTGTGAACCAAAAATGACCTTTCTCTTTTTCAGGTACTTGTTATTGCAATAGAAAATTAACACACTAACTCTTTGTCATGGGACACATTAATTTTAGCTCTTCCCAACATCAGATTTTTCATCTTCAACTCAGAATACTACGTTCAGCCTAAGGTTCTGTTTGGCAATATATAAAAATTATAGCCAAATCCACACATACCTGTGTTCTATTAAGATTTCAATGATGGCATAAACATTCTAGTGTTACTTCAAGGTTTAGTGGGGCAGGAGGCATTCAACCAGGTCTTAAAAGATTGTCTAATGTTCAAATTTCTTATTTGAAAAGTGGTTTTTTTGTGTGTCAGCTTGGTATAGTATGCATATGGCAGTACTTATGACTGACTCCCACCCTTAGGAAGTTTACAAACTACAATGAGAACAGTGGAAGGTTAGACAAGGCAAAGTTGGCTCAGGAGGCAAGAAACAGAGGTGGGGCACATAAAGGTGCGTGGTAGAACAAGATGTGGGTGCAGGAATAAGGTCAGAAATAGAGTCAGAGGTATAGACTGATCATTACCTAAATAAAATGCTTAGCTTTGTTTTCTGTCCTGCATCATATTCCTTCATGGGTCCCTCTGACAATAATATAAATAAAAAAGATTTTGCCCCATTCTTACAAAACTACAACAAAACACAAATTTCCAAAATGGTTTGATTGCATCTTTCAATGCTTAGTCCCAACCTACAATCGTTGATTTCAGAGTCCCACCATTATCCATTACAATTTGGCCAATTTAGAACATCATCCTTTTTGGGAGATGGCTGGTCTAGAACAGGACATTAAAAATAAGCCTTAACATTCTGAGGAGAAAGTACCTGTGACAGATGCTTAGGAGCAATCAAAGAACAGATGTCCTTCTTGGCAGAGGACGTCACAAAAACAGCTCACCTCAGGCTTTCTCCTACTCCTCAAAGCTTTGCTTTAACACTGAGGTCACCTCACTCATTGTTTCGGGAGATACCACAACTCTGGGAGTCAGGTGCGGTACAGCTACTTCTTCCACTGGAGTCCTCAGCCACACAGAGAACTCTGGACAGCACACTCCATTGTACTGTATCCCTGGAACTCAGCTTTACTTCACCAAGAGACCATGTCAGTGTACCTCCACATTGATTTTTAACATGAAAACAAGGATCTCATTAAAAATAGTAAAACATACATATCTTCCTCAAATGTTAATTTTATTTTTAAGTACTAATGGGTAGCTTCTGTACTTTTCATAGCTCTACCTTTTATCCATTTAGTGTATACAAAGAACACTGAAATTCTTGCAAGTGACTGTGGTATCAGAACATAGTAAGTAACTCCAAATCTGTCTCTAAGTTCATACACTGTAACTCAGTCGGATGACTATTAAAAATAAAAAAGAGGGAGAAAGCAGACTGGTCTTAGGAACTGGCTATTGATATTTAAAAAGAAAAAGTAAATTAATACTAAAATATATAACTCCTATTTCCCAGGTTTCCCATTTTTAATTCCTATTGATTTCAGTTATAAATTATGTTTAATCTGAAATGCAAATCTTCCTCTCTTCATACTGTTCATAATTTTACTCAAATTTCCTTTTCTAATATATTGTAATTTGTCACTAGAGGGAGTGGTTGTTCTTTTTCTCCTTAATCAGGCTTTTAAACCGCTAGAAAAATAATTCTTTTTTACCATTAATACACTAGCTTGACACAATTTTAAAACATAAATGTTCTTTAGAGATTACAGATATCTACACAGCTTCTAAAAAATCCTAATTTTGTATGTTGTCCCATTTGTAGTTTTTAGCTATTCTCATGAAATCAAGACTAATTCAGATGCTGATAAACTAAATCTCTAATGACAAATAACTTTCTCATTTTCATGGTTTTAATAATAAAATCTTTCAGCCAGAATCATTATTATATAGCTGCGAAAATGAAAGTAATCTAAGAAAAGTCAGTGTTCTGAGGTCGAATCTTATTTAATAAACTGATTTTGAAGCAGTTCTGAATGTACAAATTTATGCAGTATTATAGGTTACAAAACAAGGTATGCTTAAAACTACATTTATGAAAATAAAACCTAGTACTTGGTATATACTCAGGTCACAGTAAATACTTTTTAAACTGACAATGATTATAAAAAAAAAAAGGACCCAGTACAGTTTATCTGTACTCTACCTCCTATATCATCTCTCTGGCTGAAAAATAACTTGAATTTATATGGAAAACACAGCTCACATGTATACAAGTCTTGGGCAGGTTCACACATTAGCAGTAGACAACGTTTCCTAACTGTAAGAGCTTCAAATGAGACTTCAACATATCTCCCAAAGCAAGCAATAACCTAAACCATGACTCTTGGAGCTCACACTTTTTCTGTCAGCAGCTTATCAGGGAAAATTCTGGAAGAAGCAGCATGAATCTTGATTCCCGGCCTATCACTAGCATCTCAATCAACAAGAAAGACATAGACATTGAACATGAATAAAAACTCTCTGCTATCACCACGGAACATGAAGGGGAGCATGGAAATCAGAAAGCTGAGGTATTTTGTACCTGCCCAGTGTAACCACTGACAGTTACCAGTAATGTTTTCTGCATTAGCTCTGCTCTTAAAATTACAACCTGTCTGTCCAGAGGCACAAGGAGGAGGAAAAGCAGAAGACAATTTGCGATTTACTATAAATACCTATGTTGAAAGCACGGTAAACCCAGACCGCCTGTTGCTTTGATTCCTGGGTATTTTGACAGTGGCTGGCCATTTGGAGTTGTAAACCATAGATGGTGTTCTGTATCTCAACCAGAGAGCAGTGCATTTTAAAGAACAGTTTTTTTCTTGTGTGAAGTAAGGAAACATGGCCAGGTAGAAAATGCCTCATCTACCAGATTGGAATGCCCTTGTCCATGCCAAACGAGCCTGAAGCACCTCCATCTCCAGGCCTGCTCCATTATGCACGGGGCACATTCGTCACCCAGGCCTGAGCATCCTGACTGCAAATCAATTACCATTAGTTCTTGAAAGCAACTGATATTCTCAGTGAGTTTCCCTAACCTCCTCTTTCCACTTCTACCAATTAATGTGAGCTCCCTAGTTTGTATATAAATTAGAAGTTCAGAGACTTTTCAGTGACTTCTCTGGGTTCAAAAGGACATTCAACGGCAGGGCTTTCTCAAAATGAAATAGTTTGTTCCCCTTTATCTCTGTTCTTTTGAGCTTTTCCATACAGCCAAGGACAGAGTGCACACAGTGCTATGGAGTCTGACACTGTTTTCATGTAACACCACCATTTGTTTGCTTTTGGTTTTAAAGCAGCTCAGACTTTAAAGGCTAACTTGGTAGTTTTATCTATAGGAAAGCTGCTAGAATTTGGCATGTTACTTTTGTATTAAGATAAATTAAATCTTGCTGAAAACTGCCTTAACCAATGAAAATATTATTTTAAAAAAATTGTAAATAGCACCCAGGACGTGCCCAGAAGAAAAGTGACAGGGAGATAAATTTAGCACTGAATCATTCCCTTTGATCCTCAGATTACTGTGTCTTTTCTCTGACAAGTCCTGCAGAAGCAGGAAGTGTCTGCTCAAAATGTGAACCTTCATGGGTTCGTAAAGGTAAATAGGAAACAAACTCCGGGCAGCAGGAAATACCAGTGGGGTGAGAGCTGGGCGCTGTCCCAGGCTTCTCACTCTGCCAAGTGCCACAGAACCACATCACAGGCATCTGTGAGCACTGACTTCTACTTTGAGGGGAAAGAGACACGTGTGTTTTCAAAGACCAGAGGGCATCCCCAAATAGGAAAAACATAAATAAATCCACAAGAAAATGAAGCATTTCTCTTTAAAGTATTCTAAAAATGTCATAGCCAGTGACACAGGGGGAATCAGGACAGAGAAGGAGTGTGGAGTCTCAGCAGGGAGGTGTTGAGGACAGTGATGTTGGCCCAGGAAAGGCAAAAATAGAAACTTCCCTGGCTGCTGGGTAGACTCATTCTTCTCAAGGAAACAGATTTGAAGGATATGAAAAGTTCTCTTTTTGCCTGGTGAGCCAGTACAGGCCTGTAATCTCAGTATCTATGGAGGATGAAGGAGGACAATCCCAAGTAAGACTAGCCTAGCCAATTTAGCAAGACACTATCTCAAATTCAGAAGCGTCTCAGTGTAAAACTCTGGGTTGGCTATTTAGTGTTGCAAATAAAAGGGGTGTGTGTGTGTGTGTGTGTGTGTGTGATTAATAAAAGGGAGGGGCTCACCCTACTCCAATAAAAGCATCTTAGTTCTTGTCATTTATATTAACTGAGACAAATGATGCCTGCTTACAAAAAGGGTGAGGCAGGGAATTCCAAGGCTATTGAAAACTAGATGCTTCCTGGGCAATATCCACCATGTGTGGTGACCTTAGCAGAAAACTAGGCTCTGGGCATCTATTTCATTCCTACAAATATAATCAGACATTCAGACGTTATTTAGAGAAGCACCAGGAAATGAGGTTAGATTGTCAATTGATAAGTAAGACAATCTTGCTGGATCATTACTTTAAAAATTTGCAGGGTTATGTCAGATGATTTTTAAGAATCTTTACCAGCTTTAAAACTCTGTTCTCTTTAGAGGAATGATCTTTATGTGTGCACATGTCTGTGTTTGTGTGTGTACCTATACACAGATCCTTGAGTTAACATTATGCTCAAGCAGTAAACCAAGCCTCAGCAGCACACGGGATTCACCTGCCATAGGAAATCCTCTTGACATCCCGGGCAAAGCCACTCATTCTCAGTGGGGTATTGAGATGGGACTCAGTTCCACACACATGGGATTCCAGAGTAGTAAAACAACCACCTCCCGCCACACCCTGCCAAAGCAATCCAAACTGGCCACGAAGACTAGGGAGGCACTACATCTGCGGTCTGTACAATTAGGGAGATTCCTGTGAAGAACATACAAATTATATGAAGCTACAGCACTCCAGAAAAACACAAAATGTCCTCCTGCATTTTTGGAATGGATTTCATTAGAAAGTTGGGAAGCTGAAGGCTCTCACAGCTTGGCTCCCCTTCTGACTCACACTGGAGCACAGAGGAAGGAGGCTCGCAGGTTCGTCTACTGACATCTGCTGGCATTCCACTTTGCCTTTTTCCAACACATCTGACCTAGTTACAAAATTGCACACCTTTATCACCTGCCTTCTGTGACAACCCAAGGGGGATAAAATGCCTAAGTCTCTGGTACTTGCCATTTTCTCTACTCATTTTGGAAATGGCTCCTCATTCTCACAATCTCAACCCAGCCAACTAGGGTGAGCTATAAGACTCTAGCATGGCCCGTCTGGTGTTTAGCAGGAGCAGCTTTCTGTCCTAAAGGAAGAGAAGAATCATTAATTCCTTTGAAAGATGCTGTTCTGAGCAGCAGCTCCCCTCCAAATGATCAGACGCGAGTTATTGTAAGTGATGGTCCATTTATTTGGAGATAAAATTGTGGTCCATGCTCCAACGTTGTTTGACTCTCTGGATACCCAACATTGTCACAAGATCCTGATGGGGCTGCAGCACTGAGCTTTACGCCTGTATCCATCACACATACCCAGTCAGGGGCTCAGAGCCAAAAGGCAAATCGCAGCAGAAGTCAGGGATGTGGAGAATAGTCTCTGAATTTCTATGCCTGGGCCTTACCCGACGGTAAGTATATCAATGTTAGTATAGACAGATGGACTGAGAATTTTCAGTCTGTGCTTTTATAGAAATATGAACCACTTTCTAGTAGCCACATTAGAAGGATAAAACTAAATTTATTAATAGTTCAGCTCACTATATCTAAACTATTACTCCAAAATTTAATGCTTGTTTTTTACATACTAAGTTCTTGAAATCTGGAATGCGTTCTGTCCACACTTCTCAGCCAACTCATGTGTCAAGTCTCAACAGTCATGCATGGCTAGTGCCTGCTCTGCCTAATGGAAAAGGTCTGGACTAGAATACTGCATTTTACTGCACAAAACAATTATCAGCGGTTCCCAGCGAAGTGGTGGTCCTATTTCTGGGGCTCGCCTACTAGCTGTGCAGCTCTAGACAAGCTACTCGCCCCTTGAAGCCTCATTAACCTTCTTTGAGATGATGTAGTACCTACTTCAGAGTTGCTGCGCTTGGAGCAAGTTCAGTCGCTGTGGACCAGCATTAATCTCTCTGTTCCTTTATTCCACTCACATTTACAGGCATTACTGAACATCTATGGGTTAGTAGCTACGAGACACAAGACAACTGTGTAGCCTCTATTGCATGTGCAATTCTTTGCCCTCCAAGAACTCAAAATCTACAAGGGATGGATCCTCATACAACTCAATGTAGTAGATACTGTTCAAAATATGAAAATAGAGGCAAATACAAAGGACAGAGGAAGGAAAAAAAAAAGACACAGAATGAGAGCTCTGACTCGGAGCCCTTGCCAGTTTCCATGATGTGAATACTTCCACCAGGGCCAGTCCTGAGCTGCCAAGAGTATTACTGCATATTTGACAATCAGCAATCGGTTCCCCTGGCTGGTGTGAACTAGTTCCAGCACACCCCCGGAAAAATGTCCGTTTACAGGAAGAAGAGTGATGAGCTGAAGTGGGATATCAGCCCAGCCTTTAAAGATGAGAGACAGAGGAAACAGTGCTTGAAGCAAAGGGAAAGACTGAATAGAACAAATTAAGAGAGACAGAAGTACATGATGAGTCATAAAATAAGTGACCTCTTTGGGCTGGAGTAAAATATCCCTTTGGGGATACAAGAGGAAATGGTTATGGAAAGATAAATTGAGATTGGACTATAATGAAAATGGGATGTAGGAATGGGAGAGGGACTTTTACAAAGATTTACAAAGATTTCTGAGTTAGAAAGCAACAGAAATAGCTCTTTCTAGTTCAGAAAACACACATATAGTACCTCACTTCTGTCTGACACAGATCTGTGTAGGGTACAGTGTAGCTCTCTTCACTCTCGTAGTGTGAGGAACACTCGCTCCCCATAGATTCGTGCTCTCAGAACTTCAGAACAGGACCAGGCTGGACTGAGGGTCTTCACAGAAACTTTCACAACAGAGACAATGAACTGAGATTACGCTTCCTTAGGGTGGGCCCTGAATCCAATGATAAATGTTCTTAAAGAAAGAAGACATGCCTGACTGCTGAACACAAACGACATCCATTTGTAGTTCTCTTCTGAACTGTACGTTTGAATCACTTCAGATTCCGGTATTTTTGCAAATTTCATAAGGAGACAGAAATTTGTGTCTGTGATTATGATGCTGAGAGCAAGGCTCACAATGGAAATCACCCAGATGGGCTTCGTGAGAAAGGCACAGCAATCAAGAGCCAACATCAAGGCGAGAACCAACCTTGTCTTTATCTTTTAGTTTAGATTTCTGGTTCTCAGAACCAGAAGAGAAGACACTCCTACTGGGAGCACGAAATCGTGGTTTTTTCTTGTTGTATCCTCCTATTCTACTTGCCTGTACCTGTGGATTTAACACCCAGCCAGGGCAATGTGCTGGTGCCCAGTCAATATTTGGTAGCTTCACAGCAGTGCTGGGCCTTGGGACAGCTCCACGACTCTCCATCTTGGGACTGTTTATGACAACTTACCCTCTACCAGTGTGTGCGATGCCACCCTCAGCTTTGCCTTAGAAAGGAAAGTCACTTGAAGTACTGAGTGATTTTTGCTATCACTGAAGCATCTGACAAGTATGACCCGAAGGGTCTCTATCATTTGCCAAGAGCATGAGAACTCCAAGTTATAAGAGCAGAGTGCAGTCCCACCAGCACATGTGTGTCAGATATACCCGGTATTGTCTTGCTCCATACATTCTGCTGAAATACTTTGCCTTCTGGGGGGAAGAAAATACAATAACAAAACCCATCCCTGCAAATCCATTACAAATATTTTCTTTACATCTATAGAGATTGATATAGACCAAGAGGGGCAACGTCCTTTTCCTGGGGTTGAGCACGGCGCAAACCAGAGTGGGCCGGTTAGCTCTGGAACACTGTTAGGTAACCTGTTCCACCTATAACCTCAAGGAATCCTGTCTCTGCCATTCACACTGCTGGGGCTATGCCCTTATTGATCGTAGTGTAACCACCACGTCTGCCAGTCTCTTGGCATTCATGGTTCTCCTGCTGTGGTTTCCTTGGAGAACCAGTGCTGCTCCTCGGGGCTGAAGTCCTAGCAGGACACATGGCCACTCACTTCCAAGAACAGAGGAGACAATGTACTTTAAGAGACTTTTCTTGCACATCAGAAGTCATTCCATGCAGCCCAGGTTTCCTGTTTTCACGGATAAGACCCTCCCATGGACTCCTGCATGATGATGATGGTACCAGCACATACTAAGCTAAAGTCAGCTGAGAGGAGCTGTAGAAGTGCCAAGGTCTTTCAAAGAATGCAGCAATTTCCAAAGTTTCAGGCAAGATTCTATGCTTTACACCTTTCAAAAGACAACATCACTGAAAAAGTCACCTATTGTACTCTCATTATTCTTGATATCCTACCCACAGTGAACAGAAAAGGCATCTTAAGAGATATGTTCTTTTATTGCCTTCAATGTCTTCAAGGGGTGGGAAGCCCTGGTACGAATCTAGTTAACATTACCAAAGAGTGGTGAATGTCAAATGCAGTTCACAGGAGAATCTTCTCATGACAAGGTCTTCTGAACTTTCTAATAGGGCCCAGAAAATTCAAGCCTACTCCAATTATGTGAGGTACGTTTGTATGTATGTATGTATGTATGTATGTATGTTTTATTTTGATTTACTGATTTATTTCCTGGTGGTACTGGGGATCGAACTTGGGCCCTTGTGCTTCCAAGATAGGTGTGGTACCACTTAAGCTAAATCCCCAGCCCTAGGTTTTATATTTTTAAAATGACATTGCCAAAGGCTACTCCTTTGAATTAAATTTTGTATGTAGACTACCTGTGGATTAGGGTGTTTCTTGTCATTTAATTTTTCCATTTACTGTTTTGTCAGAAAGGTTTGCTTATTTTGTGGCTGAAGGGAAATTTCACATGAGTTGAGTTCAAGGTGTTGAGTGCTCACAACTCCTGGACAAGGACCCGCCCCAACCACTCGAACACAAACAACTGTGTGGTCCCCAGGACTGTCACACAGCAGCAAGGGGTTCAACAGGACTCCTCTGCAAGTCAAATATATAATTGCTTCAAAGAAAACTGAACATGGCAGAATTACTTTGGAGGGAAGTGTCACAGTGAAGTGAACAGAACTCAACGTTTAGAAAAGGAAAGACTTGAACTTCAGCTTTCCAGAATCTTGTAATGTGTGGACCAAGGTGCTGCTGTGAGGGTGAAATGCTCAGAGCAGATTCTTCCCTCGCACCCTCACCTTTGCCCAGATGCTCTCGAGGGAAGAAAACCCTATGACCGACATCAGCTATCCATTTTAACAGCTTCAAATTAAGAATTTTGTGTTGAGTTTAAACACATTTTCCAGTCATTTGAAATATCTCCTTGGTATTCTGTTCTCAAAGGAAATTATCTGTGTATGTATTGCAAATAAATTCTCTGTCTTAGAGACTTTCAGAGCCAAGCAATAATGAGCTTAGGGTTTGTATAGGATGGAAAAATATTTATGAACAATGGTTAAATAAATGTTTCAGCACCCTTTACAGTTAAAAGCACCCTTTACAGTTTCTCTTGTCATCTCCCGTACTCTAACTCAAGATGGACCTTTGCTTTGGACCAAGTCAGTAGGAAACACCTAAGCAAAATAGTTACACAAGAACTCCCCCAACTGTGATTGTCTTCTGAAGTAGTCGTAACATCATTTTTCAAATTTTATGCCCAAATATTAGTCATCCTGGACATTCTCATTAGTACTGAGTTATGTGGATCTGAGTAGCCAGACAGAAAAAGAAAATATAAATACCACCAGAATGAATATGACTGGTTTAAAGGGTTGTCATCATTTTCATCCCAATAAAGAATCAAACAGCTGGCTTTTCTTTCTTATATGCAAATAACCTCATTAAAACCATTCCTATCCACCATTCTTTTCCCCTTTTTAAAAGCATGGATTCAGAGCTGAACGTTTCCTTTGTAATTCTGATCCGTCTGTAAAATCAGAATAGCAGCTGGGTTGTCACTAGCTCACCGTCATGCTGAGTTGGAATAGAAACCTCGCAAGGAATGCGGTTTTCTGACACTATCATTCTTGATCTTTTCTGACATTACAATGTACTATTTTACATACATAGAAAATGAGAGCAAAAAAAGGCACAATCTACGGAGAGTCAGTACAATCTAGAGTGACATTTTTCTCCTTCTCGCCTGTGCCCAGACTGCCCTTGGGCATCAGCAGTCATTCATGCCAGCCCAGTGCCCAGGATCTCTCATGTGTCTCTTGGAGGCTTTAGAAGCCTGTGAAATTACAACCCCAACACTGATAGGGGCAAGGACAGGAAGAGGACTTCCTCTGCAACAGGGAAGAAAGCCAGAGAGGCCAGTTTACAGGACAGCCCCTGCCAAAGAGAAGCCTCATTCAAGAGACCAGGATGAAAACAGGCCACTTTTGCCTCGCTAGAAGTAGGACATCCTAGGATGATGTTTCTATTCAGTACACAAAATGGTTTCTCTATTCAATTTGATACCACCTGAAAAAAATCAGAGATAAAATAATCTTCCTTAAAATTGTTGGAATTCACAAGCATGCCATCTGTGTCTAAAGCATTCAATGAATTATTACCAGAAAAAAAATCTGCTACATAGGAAACTGATGTAAAGATAACAGTACCTGATATAGCACAGCAACTAAATTCTGAAATAATTTTTAATCTAAGAAACCAAATGCATGGGGAAATCTGACCATACTCCTACATATGTAAAAATTGTTCTGTTTGGCGAAATCTACATTTCTGTAATGTAAAAAGTAGCATTCTTTGTATGGTGTGTCCAAATGTTTAGGCTTTTTGTTGTTGCCATTAAAATGCTTTTAAAGTAGTAAAACCATTTTCAAGCAAGAATTTTGTAAGAAATCCCAATGCATAAAGCAGAAAAAGGTTTTATTGAAAAAAAAATTTACAGTCTCATTATACTACCAAATTTATTCTCTATAAAGCTAATTAATAAAAATAATTTCTTTGATTTACCCTGAAATTTCAAACTGAACATCATAGGGAATATCTGTCTCAGCACTCTAAGTATATATTTTATTTGGTTGCACTGTACTGAAAAATCTCCAATTAATACAGACAACTAGTTTCAAAGAATACAGGTTAATTTTTCACCCCACTGTGTCAAGATATTTTTCACTTATACACAGATAGAAAACAAGCTTTATTCGAAGTCTACACAAAACAATTCAACCAGGCAACAAGAGTTAGTGCACAAAAAGTCTTTAAAGTACTTACATTTTATGCTTTACTGTACCTTAGAAATAGTTTGGTCCCTTTAACACCATATATACAGTTTATCATCATGATGGCACTTGTCTTCACTTTTGAAGTACTGTGACCATCAGCAGCATAGCGGTCTCGACCCTCTGGAGACTGTATCAGCTCACTGTTAGCTCATCTTCACCTGACCCTCTACCCATCTGTCCAGTTCCAGTCCTCCCATGTCATGGTCTACTCAAAGACTGGCATTTACCCTCAAATGCTAAACACCCACATTAGATCTTTGCTTCTTTTAAAAACCCTCTGACATGAGTCTAGGCCATATGGTCATTTCCCTGCCTTGGGTCTTTGACTATCAACTGTTTGTTGGGAATTTATTATTTTTCTAGCCAAAATACCAGCTACTGATGGGTCTCCATTCCTCGATTTCTTGAGAAACCTCTCTTGAGAAAATCAACTTGTAAGGCAGTCCCTTAACGGAAGAGGAAAAAGAAGATCCTTCTCCTTTGGCCTTAATCATTTCTTGTCATCAATTCTCTAAGGGTTTTTGGAGTTCAGGAATAGAACACATTTCCCTGCACAGAAAGAAGCTAAATGTACACAAAACTAAAGGATACCAGAAATTGGTGGGAATGAAGGCTACAGTAATCATGGAGGACTACAAATTCCTAAGTGCAACACACATCATCTCTAACAACTAAGTAAGAGTTGCCCTCATATTGAAAAAAAAAAAAAACCCGTAAGACTCACCCTGTCAATGTTCAGGTATTGAAGGAAAGAGACAGAAGGTGAAGTCAGGGAGAACTTGAGCCTGGAGTTTGTAGGGTGGACTGTGGGTGTATACTGAAACTCTATGTCTGTTTAGTTGCACTTAGCAACTTCTAATGGATCTCCGCTATGTCCACAGACCCAAGAAAGTGACATTTTCCCACATCACCCTTACATCAAAGAAGAAAGACTTCGTTGTCACCTAGGGTAGAAGTCACACAGGGAAGGTCAAACAGGAGAAAAAAAGGCCTGTGTGATTTTTTTGTCTGAAAGATTCCCCCTCGAAGGTTATGCATTTTGTTTCTTTCTTAACCAAAATCTTTCCATCCATGTCTGTATAATCTTTGGGTACTCCCTGTTTCTTGTCTGATGTTTCCTACCAGCAACCATCTGAGTGTGAACTGCATCAATGGAACACAGTGGAAGCATCGGGGAGAAGATACTATGTGGGTCGGAACTAGGCTCAGTCATGGCTCTGCATTATCCTTTCTTTTCTTTTTGTGGTCAACTCAGGACCTTGCACTTACCAGGCAGAGGTGGTGCTGCTGAGCTACATCCCTAGCCCTGCAGTGCCATTTCTTAAATGCTTTAAAATTACTTAACGTCTCTAATACTTTCACATATGGAAATCTTTCACAAGGTTATTGTAAGGATTAAAAGAAGTGAAGATGGAATGTAACTTTGACAGCACACAACATGAATAAAAAATGTTGGATGCTATTACTTCCCACATACAAAAATTTTCTAAGCAAGTGATGTTTTCCAGGCAAGAAAAATCTCTAAAATGGCATTCTGCCAGTTAGTATAGAAGTTTCTGGCCAATGGATGTATATTCTCTTTTGGCATCTCTGTTCATGGAAATTAGCTTCTTCTGATGATCTCATTGTCATCAAAGTAATTGAATAAATGAAATTTGCCAGCAGCCCTGGTGGTCTATAATTGCATGATTATGGGCCATCATTTCCCTCATAAAAAAAGATACAATTCAGCATTTCCTAGGGAAGGTCCTAACGTAAGAACCTTGTAAGTAAGTCTGGTATGGCTTGGCCCACTATAAAAAGTAGGTATGCTTCACCTGAAGGCAAAGAAAGATATGATGTAGACAAAGAAATGACAAATGGCAACTGATTATGACATCACACATAGATGCTGAGTGCTGTCACTGTGGTACTGAGAAAACCCAACAACACAGCGGGGAAGGAAGTTAGTTCTGTCCTTGGGGAGACAACAGAGAAGACAAAAACAGAAGGTTTCTATTCCTTACGAGCTTGCAGTATGACTTTGGAGGAGTAATGAGAAAAGAGGAAACGAAATAACAATGAAAACAAGCAAAATTATCTACCACACAGCAATGGTAGTTTAAAGAAACAGTAATAGAAGAAAATCATACATTTCAGCCAGTGACATGAAGCTTCTGATCATTTCACTGGAGTTTTGCCTGCATGAAGATGAGAAAACAAGATTTGTGCTTTAGGGTCTGTAAATAACTGTGGTGAAAACAGGAAGCCTATTATTTGCACCTTTAAAACATGAGTTAATGGATATGGATAGCTTTATTAAAGAGAATTGGATTGGCCTTAATGCTTCTATTGATACATGTTTCCTTTTCTTAAAATATAGGTGAGAATTTTTAAACACAAAATAAAAGCAACACCCAAAATAGCAGAAGGCATAGTCTATCAAAATTAGTGACTGAATATATTACTGAGAACCCCAACTCAACTGTACCCGGAGAGGGTCAGTAGAAGCAAACCCTTTCAAAAGACAGATACATTATCATACAACAGTGTGCAATTCTCTTTCTGAACATTAAAAGACTTTTAAGACTCTTGGCTGAGAGTACAAAGCTTTCCCAGGATTACCTGTGCAGCTTTTAGCTAAAAGGTATCCACACCTACAGTGCACAGCACCCCTATGTGTTCTTTCCTAACATCCTTTACTTCAAAATTCCATACAATTTGGCATGTTGGGGAACCCTCTCCTGAGTCCTCTACTATGTAGCAACTTCCACTTGACAATCACACATACTGATGGGAGCTACTAAGGACTTCTTCACTGTGGCCCCTGCACCACAGCTGTTTTTGCACTTGTGAGATCCTCTTCTGCCTCAATCATCTGCTCTCAAGGCTGAGGCATCATCCCAGGCCTGCTCTCAGGCCTGCTCTCCGGCTGCTCCTTTCATCTGTACTAATTAATGATGCATGATGACATTTAAAATCATTTCCGTGGAGCATTCTCAGTCTTTCTCACCCGGCAAGCACAATATAGCCACTTAATAGAATACAACCTTAATTACCCAAAGTGATCGCAGATCAGGAGCCCTAAATTTCGTCAGCAGGCTTCAAATGTCCGAAGGAGAACATCCCCAGGTTCTATTACTGTTAGAAATGTACCCCCAGTCTCAAAGATGTGTCTCCAATTGGTCTTTGTAAAACTCTCCGGACCTGTCCTTTGACACAGACCTCAGCTCTGGGGGCAGAAGCTTTGCAAACAGAGTGAGAAGTGTGAGACACAGGCTGGAGAGAACTGGAACCGGTAGCTCAGAGGACCGGATGGCAGAAGAGTTCATCACCCTCACCCTCTGACCTCTGAATCGAAAGGTAACACCCAGCACAGTAAGGCCACTAACTCTTTGGGGTTTATCTACCATGCAATCCCTGTCCCTAAGGTTGGTTGTGCACTTTCTCAGTGACAGCTGACTTATTTCAAACGAAGCCCAACAGCAAAAACACCTAAGCTGCTAAGAAGTACATGACCACTCGGCTCTGGCAGCAAACCTTTTGAGAAATAACTATGTGTCTCCCAGAGGCATAGGCAATGATTCAGCAGGCTAAAGAAGCCAGAAAGGCAATATTTAAGAAAGCAAGAATCATTAGGAACTGCCAAAGAAAAGAAAGCTTTCCACGATACTTATGTAAGCAGTTCAAGGCACAAAAAGATAATCTCCAAAAAGTACTCAACAGAACAAACAAATGCACCTGCTCTAAAAGAGACCCCGTCTTTAAGAATTGTATTACAAAACCACTCCCACCGAAAACTACATCACAGTTTACTTTGTCAGCTGTGCTAGTTAGATGCGATCCAGGCACATTTTCAAAAATTAAAAATGATATCCACAAAGAGCACAGGTCTATTGTTAAAAACATAAGAGAACTCATACATTTTCCACAGATAACATCATCTTTCCTGTGTCTTTTGAATATTTCTTGGAGGAATGACATGTTGTCTCCTCTGGCATTTAAATTAGATTAGCTGATGTTTCCAAGGTTTTCTGAAGGGTGCTATTTAGAATTCACCTCGCTGTGTTATTTTGTGTCATATTATATTTGAATCAATGTTAAATTTATATTCTAATATTTTGAAGTGTCTGAGAATTTGAGAAGGAAATATTAATTTTCCTGATTTGAAAGGTAACACACCCCAAAACTGTACCTCAGGGTCCCTATTAGACACACTGCCAAGGCAAGGTGAGTGAGGACTGGGGGTCAAGAAGGGTCTGGTGTTGGGTTTGTTTAAAGTGAATCCTGCATCCGCAAGACGTACTCTGACTTCCTAGCCCAGGTGCATTCCCTAACTTCAGCTTCTCATCAGAAAAAAATCACACCAAAACACTCAGGAAAAGCTGAGCAGCGACTAGAGTATAACTATTACTGAAATGGCTCCGTATCAGGGTAAGTGTTTGAAATGACTCCCTTACAGGCTCAGATTGGGCAAGGTCGAGAATCACACAATCAAATATAAATTCACACGTTGCACTCCTGCCAAAGAAAAGAGATGGAGGTGAAAATGGCCTCATCTCACATTATTCCCTCTTCTGTTATCACTGAGCCCAACTGCCCTCCTATGAGACAGAGGGGACGGGGATTTCTTCAGAATGCTGCTCAGATGGCAGAAGCACCAGCCAGAGCTTTTGGTGTTCAAAGGAAAAAAAAGGATTGTCAAGTTCGAACTGTAGGTACAGCAACTGCACTGTGTGCTGAGAAAGCAACCAAGGAGAGATTAGATTTACTGTTCTATTTAATACGAAAGGGCAAAATAAGAAGACTGCTAAGCGGTGGCAGAAATCATGAGAAGCAAAAGTATTTTTTCTGGACTATCTTACTGACAAAGTCAAAAACTATAAAAGAAAACTACGGTTGATACATGTACAAACCTCCTACTATCAGTAAGAGAATGTATTTGGGTTTTTGAGACATGGTTTCAAGGCTAGACATTATAGTTTGGCCTTGAACTCACTATGTAGTTCAGGGTGGTTCAGATTTGTAGCAATCCTCCTGCCTCAGTCTCCAGGGTGCTGGAATTACAGGCAGGCACCTCCACATCAGCCAAGAACACCGACTTCATTTCTTCTGTCAGGAAAGCCAAATATTCTGGTCCTCTGGGGACAATTTAGTCTAGTATTTGGTAGCAATCCCGGAAGCATTTTCTTTGCTAACTCTGATGATGAAAGTATGCCTGCAGAGTTCTTTCACTCCAGCAAGTTTACCGAGATTCCTATGTCTAAGAGTCTAAGCATTTACAATTTGTCAAAGAGGGCTAAGACAAGCCCTAAATCACTTCCCCATTTTCATCTTGCTCTTCTGGCATGTATGTCTCATTTTCCACAAAATACTACAAATGTGATTTGATCAATTAAGAAATTTAGTTTTTGCTTAAAAGAGATGAACAACGATGTCCTACATTTTGTGTGTATGTTTGGGGTAGACAGGCTAGAGAGTGAACCTAGGGCCTCACAGAGTAGAGAAATCCAACACGGAGCCACACCCCAGCTCATATTCTACTGTGATTTCTTCATCCTGTTCATTATCAATCTATAAAGCAAACAAAAATCAATGGTTTTTCACCTGAGATACACAATAAAGTCACCTGGGGAGATTTTAAACATACCAATACCTATGCATCACCCCCAGAGATTCTGACATCATTGGCTGGAGCAGTGCCCAGATACTGACATTTTGTAAAAGCTCCTCCAGGTAAACAGGTTACTTTGGCACAATATACAACCCAGGCTAGCATTTCAGCCCTATAGTCATTCCCTTATTTCTACAGCTTCAAATTTTTTTCTTATCTTCTGAATTTGTTCTGTAAGCTTTCTCAGGCTCTACATTTACCCCTATTGAAATGAATCTCTTTGGCCCATTTTTCTAAATCTTAAGATTTTTTTTTTTTATTCACTGTGTTTCCTGCCTACTCAAATTTGAGAGAATGCTTTTATCTTGGTCACTGCCATAAATAGTGGCTAGGTCAAGGGCAGGGCAGAACATCTTAGCATGTTTCTGTAACATTCCTCATTACATTTGGGCAAACCATTTCATTATTCACCATCCACGCTCTTCCTACTTCATCTTTTCCCTAAGAATATCTAATTTGGACGTACACTGAAATTCATTCAGCTACCAGCCTCACCAGTCTGTCAGAGCTGCAGCCAAGGACAGTCTGACACAGTTGTTCTATTTCTTTCTCAGTTGTAACAGTATTAGAAACTTTTTTTTTTTGAGACAGGGTCTCACTTTGAAGTTCAGGCTGGCCCTGAGCTCACTATTGTGCCCAGGCAAGCCGCTGCGAACTCAGCAATCCTCCTGTCTCTGCCTCCCGAGTGCTGGGATAACAGGCGTGAGCCACCACGTCCGGCATTGTAGAAACTTGTTTTTGAAAGACCCAAACACTTAAGAATTTCCCAGATCTGAGATAGGTGGTACATTTTCTTTATAAATACTTTCCATTTCCACTTTACTCCTAAATCTAATAGGAAACATAATAAAATAGGGACAATTTTTCCTTGTCTAGAAAGATCTTGTATTTGCTGCGAGGAAAGGAGCAGCATGTGTGTGTAGGGCTCCACTGGGACTTCAAGGATGGCTTCGTTCCATCAAGAAGACATTTTAATGCTCTTCTGAGGAGTGAAAGCTGCTTCCTTCTTTGCCAAGAAATACATTCCATTAAGACTTTGAAATGGTCCAGAAACACAGAGATTAGCATTGTTTAACATGGAGAATTTATCTCTACACTGGTTTAAACTTTTACCTCTCTTGTAAGGACTAAAGATACACACTTTATGGAAGAAATAGCTAAAAGTCTGCTGGGAGATAATAATGCTAGAGACTGAATGTACTAATTGGTGTTTTCTTGCCATTCATCAGAACAATTTACATCAAAAATCGAATCAAGAGGTGAACAAAATATTATTCAGGAAGGAAAATTTTCATGTATCCGATCTTTTATTCACCTCTTTACATTTTAAACTACGAACATTTTTGCTCATTTCTTGCTTTATACTTTAAGTGATTTTTCCTGACATGATTTGTAAGAGACTCATAAACAGGAAACTATGCAGTCTTATAAAAACATTCTCTGGCTACAGCATTTTAAATATATTCTTATCAAAACATGATCCACATGGCTAGAACATCCTGGTGTGATATACTAAAAACTATTAATGGCCCAATGTATTTGTTCTCATTTTTAACATATGAACATAGAATATTTTTGCTCTATTTGTCTTTAAAATTCAGCAAACTATTATTTTTATCTTTTCTTGGTATCTCCTCCCCAAAGTTACATCATTAAATGGCCTCAGTGTTAACATTAGTATTAACAATTTCAACACCAACATCATTTTAAATTTGGTTATGATACATGCAACTAATTTTCATACATATAAAGATGCTAAATCTTCACCATAATTTTTTTAAAGACTTATGCTTGTAAAAAACCTTCCCACAGCTGCAGCTCTGTTTACCCAGAAATCAACAAACACCACCCTGTATCTCCTCAGCCTCCCAGAGCAAGTACAGCAGCACTTTATTTTCTTACCATGTTTCTATGTGAACTATATTCTTATCAGCTCTTCACTTACTGAGAACAGTGTTAGAGTTTGACTAGTGACTTACAGAATTCCCGGAAGCATCTCAAGGACTATTACCTTTGGGTCTATCAGGGAAACAAAACAAAAAACCCCTCCACTTCCGAACCCTATGGACTATGAACATTCCCAAGCACTTCACACAAAATTACAAAGTGATGTGAGTCCCAAGTTGCACGGGATAAAATAAATCTACGTCTACCCATTTAATGACCAGCAAAAATGAGTATATTTCTGTTTAGTCACCATTTACTGTGTCCATAGGGCAAGAAACTGTTGAGTTCAGAGGAGTTCATCCCCTGATGAGTTCTGGAGGCAATTAAAGTAAATGTACCCCATTAGAATACAGGCGTGTGAACAGAGGGTTACCGGGAGGCCAAGTCACTCCTGCAACCTGCACTGAATATCCCTTTATTAGAAGGCAGGGACAGCCCTTCAGGTCACTTCACTCATCAAGTGAATTCAGTACTGACTTGTTATAATGCTCCACAGTCATGTATGGATTTCTAATGGAACCACACTTGTCAGGTTTTTTTTTTTCTTCTTCTCTTTTTGAGACAGGGTCTCGCTTTGTAGTTCAGGCTGGCTCTGAGCTCACTATGGAGCCCAGGCAAGCCTCGAACTCAGCAATCCTCCTGTCTCTGCCTCCCGAGTGCTGGGATTACAGGCGTGAGCCGCCACGCCCGGCACTGTGGTATGTGGTATTGATGGTTGGTGGGCATGAGTCTCCACGCCCAGCATTGTATGTGGTTTCCAGAGATCGAACTCAGGACCTTGCGCTTGCGAGGCAGGCACCGGAACCACTGAGCTAACCCTCTGGCCCACTTGTCAGTTTTACAAATAAAAAGAAGTTAGCATGAAAATTCAGAATACTTCAGTGAAAAAAATTCAAGGTCTTTGTGAAGTTAGGCTACATTGCTGGCTATCTCAGAATTCATTAGGGAGAACCAGGGAAACAGGAGTGGACATCACGTTCACATAGAGATTTTACAGAGATATTGGTAACAATAACTCATGGTTAAGTGGAAAGTGAGAATGGACTTTGGCTAAAGCCCTGTGTCACACCCCAGCTCATATCATTCACCCTGTGATCCTCTTAAACATTTCCATAATTAAATCAATATTGTGGGCCTCTCCTGCTAAAAAGCTAAAGCTGCGTTGGCTTTTTAACTGGATATTTTTAACAGTGTTGGTATTTAAAGGGCTGGTTTGGGAAGAAGAAATGGGCTCTCTTTATCTTTGCTGGCTTTTCATGGCTCAAGATTTTGGCTCAGAAGAGGTTAATCAGCTGGGTGGGCTAGTGTAATCCCCACACTCTGGGGAAATTTAGGAGGAGGATCCAAAGATCGAGCCCAGCCAGGTCAGTTGAGCAACTTAGCAAGACCCTCTCAAAATGAAATAAAAATTTAAAAATGTTTGGGGATGTAGCTCAGTGTGATGGCCTTGGGTTCAATCCACACTACCACAAAAAGTAAAGTTTTAATTTACTACAAAGCAGGAAACATTCATATATCCTTTCTGTGCCAATCTCATTTTAATTATTTTACATGTATTATTTGGCTTGGTCTTTACAACAATGACATGTTATTATTTCTAAAGATGTGAGAGTCTGTAGCTGCTAGTGGGAATGTATCATGGTGTAACTCTTTTGGAAGATAGTCTGGTGAACTCTTAAAGGGTAGCATAGTGTTACTGTATGACCTGAACATGCCACTCCAAACTATATACCCAGTAGGATTAAAATCATAAGTCCACATAAAACTTGTATATGAGGGCCGGAGATTTGGCTCAGTGGTTCCAGTGCCTGCCTCGCAAGCACAAGGTCTCTGGTTCAATCCATGGTAACCACATACAACAATACTGGGCGTAGTATCTCATACAGCCCACTGGCAATCAGTACCTCATACCAGAGATGCCGGGCTTGGTGGCTTAAGCCTGTAATCCCAGCACTCGGGAGGCAGAGGCAGGAGGATTGCTAAGTTCGAGGCTTGCCTGGGCTACATAGTGAGCTCAGGGCCAGCCTGAACTACAAAGCGAGACCTTGTCTCAAAAAAACAAAAAAACAAAAACTTGTACATGAAAGTTCAGAGTAATATTCTTCATCATAGCCAAAAAGTGGAAACAATCTAACAGCCATAAATTGATGAATGGATAAACAAAAGGTAGTATACATTTTAGAATGGAATATCACTGGACTATCAATGGAATATCACCTATTTTAAGAATGAAATACTGCTAAGTGTTGCAATACGAAGCTGGAAAACAATGCTAAGTGAAATAAACCAGTCAGAAGTGATCACATAATGCATAATTCTGTTTATAAGAATTGTTAACAACAAGCAGATCTGTAGTGTCAGATAGAAAATCAATGGTCACCAGCATCTGCGGGGTTAGGAGAAATGGGTTTAGAGGGCATGAAAAATGCTTGCTGAAAGAAATAGTGTTTCCTTCTCAGAGTGATAAAAATGCTCTGAAATTACATATTAAAAACTGCTTTCAATGAATGAACTATGTGGAATGAAAATAAAATTAGTAAATCAAAAAATAAAGCATGAATAATGAAGATTGACCATGTACACAGTTACTTGGCAATTTAATACATTACCAGTTTACTACCCTTACTGAACATAAGGAAACTTTTTAGGGAAATAGAACAAACTCAAAATATCACCAGCCAGCCATTGCTTAGCCTTCCCTTGGGCAACTTAATGTATTGTACCTGTTCACCACCTATACTGCACTGCAGAAATTTCAATTCATTTTGATAATAGCATTATTGCACCAACACCTATCACCCTGATCTGAATACATCTTTGGCAGGATATGGGAAGCATTGTCAGGTTTGCTGAAAAGCAAGGCTCTGCTCTACAGAAGGTTTCAAAAATACTTCTTACTAAAACATGTAAAATATGTATTCCTACTGTTGCCTCCAAGCAGAGGGTAACAAAATACTTAGGTGAAAAAAAAGCTGTTCAAACAAACTGGCCCATAGGAAAGTTTATGGACTGTTTATGAATATGTAAGTTAGGGAAGTCTAATATGTAAAGGTAGAGCTACAAATAAATGATGGCAGGCCTATGGAATTCATAAATACTGAAATTAGTAACTAAAATGACATCAAATTTGAAACAACTAAATTTAGGGACAAAGTGGAAGACATTACATGAAACTTTTGTAAAGATATATAGTTCAACACTGTAGTTGATAAAAATGGAAATACGTGGCAAAATTTTCAACTCATGAAGAAAGATTTCAATAGATCATATTTCTGAAGGGCAAAAGAGTACCAACAATGTGGCTGTAATCATTTTTTGGAAATGAATAAGTCAATTATTATTTAATAAAGCTCTATAAGATATGAAATATTCCCAAGATAATATAGCAGATTGTTTTCCATTTTCATGAAATGTTAAACAAAACAAAGTAATATTCAGTTTCACAGTGCAGCTAGTAGTAAGACAGAATTTCTTTACTGAAACCAGGTGTGATAATGCATACCTATAATCTCAGCACTCCAAAAGGCTGAGGCAGGAGGATCACAGTCCCTGCAACTTACCACCTTTCCTGTAATCATTTGTGAGTACAGATACTTTTTGTTCTATAAATCTGTATTTTCAACCAAAATAACAGAACTGCATTGTACAGATCAGGCTGCTTCTCTTCCTATTCCATCCCCAGTGTTCTTCTAACCAATTTCTTGTTCACTGAGGTTGTTGATTGATCTATAGGGATATGCTGGCCTGGCTTCAACCCTTTGTTCGAACCTTACTAGCTTCATGAAATAGAGCAGACTCATTTAGCTTTAAAATGCTGCTGATAAAGTTGAGATTAAAGTGCAAATAAATGCGGTAATACAATGAAATCATTCAGCACAACACTGTATAATGTACCATATAACTCCCTACATACTGGTAATTATTATTTGACATTCCATACCAATTACTGGCAAATGGATGAATAGGAAATACTAAGACACCGTTGACGTCTTTAGCAAAGTTTTAAAATACTTCTTAGTAGTCATTATGCTAAATAGCACTTGAAGTCACATGAAACATGAACTATCCCTAGTATTTTTAATTTGTACCTTTTGCTAGTTTTTAAAGACTAGCTATCAGCACACTGTCAATGAGTTATAGCCTTTATTCACCAGATTGCAAAGTGAATCTATGCCAGTGTAATCCATTCTCTTGCCTAACCAGCTGTGCCAGGTGTGGAACTGTGGTTTCACAAGTGTTAAGCTTTACTACATGGTCAAGGATGTACTCCATCACACATGATTTGTAACTTCTTCACCCAAGCTCTTAACTTGAGACATAGTGATACAGAAAAGCAATTGAACATTGGAATCAGAGTTGAATTTTGTTTTCATTATATAGGAAATATTTATAATAACCCTTCATGTTAGTCAACAGAGTTCTTTGGTTTCTTGGTTGATATAACAACTAGTCAAGTGGAAAACACACCTGTACACACAAGAAGAGTGGAATATTAAGCACTGAGTCACACTGTCACAAGGGAAATGTTGATTTTATAGCTCTGTATTTTTATTTAACTGCATAGGATTAGTTTTGTCAACTGCAGGTCTAGCTGACCAATTGCAGAGAAGGGGAGCTGTGTTTGGTAAATTAAGTTGATAATCACCACAATAAATAAACCACAGTCATTTCTTGCAAGCCAATATTTTCTGCCACTATGGACTGTTTCACATTTTCCATTAATATCATGGAAGTGTCATAGTTAAGCAGCTTCATAACCATTCTTGGGGAAAATAAGCAATTTACTGTCTTCTAAGTCAAGGCTATAAAATGCCATATTTAGTTAACTTACTTAGAAGAAATACACATTTTATGAAGTCAACAGTTAGGCTGCTGGAGGGTATCAACCATATGGCTTGCCAATTGCAAGTACCGGGCATGAGGGATGTTCACGATGATCTTGTTAACACATTCAAATACCCTCTTCTCCAGAAAATTCCTACCATGGAATAAGGACATAGAAACACAGACTGACGTGAGAGGTGGTGACCCAGCATAGAGTGACTGAGGTATAATCTATTTAAGAAGCCAAAGGATAAGGGTTCAACTACAAAGAATAAAGTTTAAAGAGAGAACAAAGCTTAGACATAAAAAATACAGTACATTTGGCAGAGTTAAGAGCAGTTACCTTTCTAGCACCCCTCAAACGAACTCTCTGCCTTGTGTTTTTTTCTTCATTGTAGTCCTTTGACTCTCTACAATGTTTTGTTTTTGTTTTTGTTTTTGTTTTTGTTTTGAGACAGGGTTTCGCTTTGTAGTTCAGGCTGGCCCTGAGCTCACTATGTAGTCCAGGCAAGCCTCGAACTCAGCAATCCTCCTGCCTCTGCCTCCCGAGTGCTGGAATTACAGGCATGAGCCACCATGCCCGACTTCTACAATGTTATTTTTCATTTCTTCTGGCCCTTCTTTTCTTTTCCAGTATTGGGGGACTGAACCTGAGCCACTATCCTCAGATAAGGGGTTATTTTTTACAACATCAATATTTTAAAATTGCATTGAAACAATATCATACTAGCCCTGCTGTATGCTTTTTAGATAGAGCTCATTTAATGTTTACAAAAAAATTTCCAAGTAACACCAACAGAAAAAAACCCACGACAAAAAAGTAATGTAGTTTGACTACATTAATCTGAAAATGGAAAATCTGAAATGTTCTGACATCCAAAACTTTCTTAGGTGCCCAAAACATGAAACAGTGGTCCCAAGCATTTTGGTGATGTACTACTCAATCTGAAAAAGCAATGCATTTGGAATTTCACCATTAGAGAAAACTCTCCTTGTCAGGACCACTGAGCTATATCCCTGGCCCAACACTATTACTTGCAATAGACATTGGGCTGTGCAGCTGGGTGCGTGGTAAGGATGAGACCATGCCTTCCTTATTCACTCCCATCTCTCCATACCGCATTCCTTGACACAGCAGAAATATACTAAATACTTACTGAACACAGGCTAACTCACTGTTACAAAGTAAGAAAAAAAAATTAGATTTTACACATGTGTAAAGCCGTAGCATTTATTGGGAGGGAGGGCATTTTTTTCTACACTGAGCTTATCAAGCGTCAGGAAAACAACTTGAAAATCCTGATAATAGCCATCTACAGTCCACCCACTCCCCAGCTGAAAGGCAAATATAATTTCATGTAGAATCACTAACAGACACACGAGAGAGAATATTGAAGCAGAGCTGGAGACTTAATGACATTAAAGGAGGCACACAAAATCATATGAGAACATAAGATTGAATTTAAAACAGGATAATAATATGATTCCGAAAGAAAATAAAAGAGCATGTATATAGGGGGTGGGTGGGTAAGGATGTGGGTAAAAATGAGAATTAACTTGTGTCATATACTGGTGCAAATTCCCCCATGTTGTGCATGATTGTGAGCTGTATATAAAATGTACCGATAAAGAGTTCAATTTAAAAAAAAAACAGGACCGTAATTTTGTAATCCCCACAGACGTGTTCCTACGCATTTAAAAATATTCGCATGCAGTATTTGAATAGAAAGTAGTCTAGATAAAAATGGTGATTTTTTTTTTGCACAATAGGATCTTTTCACATTTTGGCTCCTATAAAAATAAGGATATGAATTATTTCCCAATGCTTCAGTATTCTTCAGTTGCCAAAGTACTCTTTGTCTACATGTTCATTCTATATTCAAATAAAAACATAACTTTGGGATTTTTGCATTGAGTGATATGATCCAGAACACATATTTGGGGCTATTAGCCCTTCCCTAGGTATTAGGTTCTCGTTGTGAACATAATACCCTTATGAGCATGAAGGTGACCTTAAGAAAGCACATGACCCTCCCACTGGGTTCAGGTAGGAGCACCAGAGGCTGAACTTCGGTTAATGAAAGACCTTGGTGGGTTCTCAATCTCAAGCACACATGCTGTGGGCAAACAGTTTGCATGCTGGAGCCCGAGGTCAAATATGGACATCATCTTGGCCTATCAGTTCAATCTCAGGAGGGGCCTGATGGTAATGGCTTGGCGAATCATTCTCCTATGAAAAGAGGAGTGTCAAAATGCCAAATTTCAATGAACTTTTCACATAAAAGATTCCAAAGGAATTTCAAACTTCTACTGCCCAAGACAGACACAAAAGTCACTATCATTGAGCAGTTTCTTTGAATATGCAAGGAGTTCAAGAAAGGGAAGAAACCTTGATAAGGACACAAGAAAGCAGAGCAATACCCCCCACAAAATCCCTGCCAGGCACAGCCAGAGCTCTGAAGGGCATTTGAATGTCATCTGGCAGGGCCAGGATTTCTTTAGATTGCTTAAGCCACTCTGAAGAGAAAACAGCCAAGAAGAGAAAGGGCAAAAGATGATTCTGCTTCCCTCCACAAGCCAGAGGGCCAATGATGGGAACAGTGAATACAATTAAGTAAAAGCATGTCACTCCACTTTGTATTAAAAACTTTAAGCTTGAGCAATAGAACAGTAAGAGTGAATGGATTCAGGAGGCATGAATTCACACTATGGCCTATTGCAGTTATGAGCCTTTCTTTTGTTTGAGATGAGTAAGACTGAATAAGCTATTAGAGGATTTTCTAGTAAAACTTAAAATTTAGTTATGTTTGCAGTTGCATATTTTAAAGTATCCTGTGCTTAGTATGAAAGACATCCTGGTGAGTGTGTATTCATAAAAAAGTATACCACCAGGTGCCTGGGAATTATGTCTCAGTAGAGATAATATGAGCATTTATATTCATGTTTTCCTACATTTGGTTTGTTTCAAAGAATATGTAGAAGAAAAGTAATGTATCATATATATGTTACTAGGGTAACCCCCCAATCTTGGTCTTATTAAAAATATGTATCATCCAGGACCCAGCATCCAAATCTACTTGGAAATTCTGATATAAATTTATTAATATTGCTGGCAGCATTGAAAATACTGAACTCACATGCAGTATGAGTAAAGCACACACGCCACCATTAACTAATGCTGAATGAAAACTAAGCCTTGATGACATGAACCTTAACTATTCTCTTATAAACACAGACAAACTACGCTGAGTCATATCCAACATTATCCATTATGGGAAAAATACATGGACTGAGATTTTCTATCACCCACATTCATATAAACCCACGTTGAAAATATTCACATGCTAACTACAATTACCAGTTACAAATAAGAGCTGCATTTATTTGGTATGTTAACTATGTTCCTAAATTTTGGCTTTGGTTTGTCACATCAACTCTTTGGGTGTGCTTTAGCCTTATTTCAGAATTACCACTAGCACTGAGATATTAAAGTATCTTCAGTTCTCTAGTATGCACATCTATATTTCTGTGTTACACACATTTGTTCTATCCCAAACAAGTACATTTAAACAAAAAGTTGCCTTAAAAGGGGAAGCGGAATAGTTTAATTTTAAAACAGAACATTAAACCCTCGAACAAAACCCATTTTAGTAGTTTAGAAGGGTTTCCCTTCTCAAAGACATCAATTAGTAAATGATAATCACCCTAGAGTGCATGCCAATCCACTTTCACTTCTCAGAGACTTCAGTTCATCTCAGACTGGCCATAACCCAACAGCACGGCTGGGCCTATCTTGCTACCACTTACACTTTGGCATGGAATTGCTTTTGCAAAAATCTAGTTTCATAGCAACCAACAAAAACCAAAGAGAAAGATAGGCAGGTAGGCAGGCAGACACAGACAGACAGACAGACAGACACACACACACACACACACACACACACAAATATTACTCTGAGCAGTATTCCAGTGCAACGTAACAGCAACATTTTAAAGTTAATATGTAAGATTTTGTATATCTGACCATCAAACAGGAGCAAATTCCTATAAGAAAAGGTTTATTGTTGTATTACTACTCTGTTTTCTGCTGTGAGGACAAAGCTAAGAGAAATGATCTGATTCCTAGATGTTTTAAGAATTTGGGCACTTGACTAAGAACATATTAACACATCTCTAAAAGACTTTAATGCAGGAAAACAAAGAACAATGGTTCTCTCCACTTGCTCTGCTAAATAATTGTCATAATGAAAAGCAAGGGCAGTGACAGATGGGAGGAAACAGTAACTAAGATTCATCAGTGCCTGAAATAAGTCACAGTCCACATATGACTTGATGGAAATTGTGTATTTAGGGGCTAAACGTTAATATAATTTCTCCAGGCATTGCTGATATCCCCTTTTTTAAATATCCCTTTTAAAATGACTTTAGCTTATCTATTTGGTTATCATGAAATAATTAAAAGGCAGAAACTGCTTATCCTAGGAAACAAAGTTTCACTGAAAATGATGTACCGAAGGGTGCGATTTTAATTATATTATCCAGTAACAAAAAGTGCACGTAGGCCTCACTGTGTTTTCAAAGAAGTTTAAGGGGTCAGTTCCCAAAATGTAGCTCTGCTCTACTGGTGAATATACTGGATTTGTATCTAAAAACTGAATTGTGAGCAGCATTCATGGCAAAATTATTATTTTATGAGGAGTATTACCCTGAGCCAGTCAATGAACTTGCTGGGGATATAGTCCTTTTTGCTCAAAATGAGTTATTTATTTAAATTAGGAGTTCAGAATGAAAAATCACAATACCAAACGTTCAGACCTTAGCGGGAAACAATCTTACTAGAAATGGAAATAATTTTTTCTGCAAAATTAAAGTGAAAATTTGTTCATGAGCATCTTGTAGCTTCAACAACATTAAAGGAGCACACCAAAACAAAGCTTCCAGTAAATCCCCACCAGCACATACCGAAACAGACCATTCTTATATGTAGGGCAAGTCTCTTTTATAAAACATATGCATTCCACCACTCTGTACGCCAGAGAAAATTATTACTTAAAATGCACTCATTTTAACATCAAAACTGGGGGCTGAGGGCTAACAAATACCTTTGATGTTAATATCTTTCAAAAAAATAATCTTTTCCTAGAGACTTAAAAATTGTAGGATTTAAATTGCAGGAATTAGCATGGCAACAAATGAGAAGCATAAAGAACATGGGTGGTTCATGTGTGGGGAAAGCGAAAATCAAAATCCTTGCCTGGGCTATGGATGTTGCTCAATGGCACTGCATCAGCCTAGCAAGTGCAAGGTCCTGAGTTCAATTCCTAGTACCAGGGGGGAAAATGCTCACCTGGAACTGGAATGATATCGTGCAACTAAATTGCCAAATTATGTGGAACAAGACACACAATAGAATAGAGAACATAAACGAAGAATACCCAAAATCATTTTTTCTGTACAATTAGGTCTTGAATTATGCTGTGACTCAAAAGATTTTAATACAAAGAACAGGTGAATACAAAGCAAGAATTTAAGTGTATACCTGCTCCCAAGCACAAAGAATAACAGAAAACATGAACTGTTACAACCAACAAGACCACTAAGATACTGAATATTTGCTCCAGTTGGTCACTTTCACCTTTAAAAAAGCATAACTGCCACAAGCTCTTCGAAGGCGTAAGAACTTCTCACACAGGATTATCAAAATGGCAAAATGAATTAGCAAAAATAGAGAGCACAATCATTCTGAAACCACTTAGCAAAGTTTTATGACCTTGTGCTTTTTACAGTACAGAAACAAGATTAAGAAAGAGATTGAAAATGGACAGTAGGAAGCACTTTCACAGCTTACAATTATCCACAAGAAGGGTATGGGGGGGGTGATAGGAAGCCAAGTGACAATGTAAACTAAGGCTATATAATTGGCAATTGTTTAACAAATGAACTACTATTACCCACTAATGAGGTTTTCTAATAAGAAATGAAGTATCAGTCTTCATTTGGGGAAAAATATTGGGGAGAGAATTAATTTATTAATAATCCTCAAAGATATGAATATCTTTACTGCGATAGTCTTTACAGTGAAGATAGGGGATTTTCCAAAGAATTTGTCTTGAAGCAGCCAAAACAACAGTTTTAGCAACAGACTTAAGTCTTGGTTCAACCCAGTGGGGTCTTAAAGTTCAAAGTCAAAACTTCAGAAAATCACCATTTGTCATATATTCTGATTTTAGTCATATTTCAAAGCAGTACCAAAGAAAAATCTGTAGCTACTCAAGAATGTTTTTGGTAAAGGGTCTATGCTAATGGTATAATCAAAAACAGCAGAATCTATGATGACTAATGAAACTTTATGAGATTACCATTAAAACCACTTCAAATCTAACAGTAAATATTTGACGATAACTCAGGTGGAATAAACAGTAATTTTTTCAGATGAATACAGTTTTCCAGGGGTGGTGGCTCACACCTGTAATCCCAGCACTCAGGAGGCAGAGGCAGGAGGATTGCTGAGTTTGAAGCTTGCTTGCCTGGGCTATATAGCGAGCTCAGAGCCAGCCTGAACTACAAAGTGAGACCCTGTCTCAAAAAAAGAAAAAAAATGCAGTTTATTTTTAGTGATACGAGCAAAATATTTCTGAGAATACGGAAAAACCGTACAAGGATGTACATTAACCCACCATCACAGAACAATTATGTTAGTTTGATATGGAAAGTGGAAGAAAATAATCCATTTGAACTACTTATTGTTATTGATCAAATTATTTATAAAAAGAAACAAAATTTGAAAAAAAAATTGCTAAAAATTTTTCATGAACACCAATCGTGGAAACACAAATAGAACATGCTAGTAAATAATATTATAAGCTTTAGCATAAAAACTGGGTTATAGGGCTGGAGGGTTAGCTCAGTGGTTCCAGCGCCTGCCTCGCAAGCGCAAGGTCCTGAGTTTGATCCCCGGTAACCACATACAATGCTGGGCGTGGAGACTCACACCCACCAGCAATCAATACCACATACCACAGTGCCTGGTGTGGTGGTTCATGCCTGTAATCCCAGCACTTGGGAGGCAGAGACAGGAGGATTGCTGAGTTCACAGCGGCTTGCCTGGGCACCATAGTGAGCTCAGGGCCAGCCTGAACTACAAAGCGAGACCCTGTCTCAAAAAGGAAAAAAAAAAAAACTGGGTTATAAACTCTCTGAAATAAGAACTCTAAAACCTGCTTTATAGGTTTATTATTGAGTTTGACTACAGTAGCAAGTAAGGTGCAGATTATTGTTCTTTTTATATGAACTGGTTATCATTTTATTATAATAATGCTTTTAAAAAATAAAATGGCTGTTCCCAAAGTATTATTTGATCTGTATCAACTAAGTATCTTGGGATATAGACAACCAGAGCCATTTCCAAGATTTATCTCATTTCATTTACCAATTTTTAAGAACTAACATGGTTCTAGGAATTGAATGAAATTAAAATAAATGAAAAGTGTCTGAAATGAACATTTTTCAGAGGAAGAAATAAAAGCAGCCAAGAAGTATATGAAGAAATTCTGAACATCACTGGTAATTCAAGAGCTGCACATGAAAACAACACTAGATTTCATCTCACTCTATTTCAAAATTAAGCAGCAGCAAATGCGGGCTAGGCTGTGAGGAGGAAGGAACCCTTCTCCACTCCCGGTGAAGTGTGAACCGGTGCAACCACTGTGGAGATCAGTGTGGAGACTCCTCTGAAAACTAGGATCAGAGGTCCCATTTGACCCTGCTATTCCCCTGCTAGGAATATACATGAAAGAATTTAAAGATTCAAATCACACCAAGATATGTGCACCCAGTTTATAGCAGCTCAGTTTGTGATAGCTAAATCTTGGAAACAACCCTAATGCCATCAAAAGGAGACTGGATAAAGGAGATGTGGGTTTTAAAAATAAAATTGAGGGCCGGAGGGTTAGCTCAGTGGTTCCGGCGCCTGCCTCGCAAGCGCAAGGGCCTGAGTTCGATCCCCGGTAACCACATATAATGCTGGGCGTGGAGACTCACGCCACCAACAATCAACACCGCATACCACAATGCCGGACGTGGTGGCTCACGCCTGTAATCCCGGCACTCGGGAGGCAGAGACAGGAGGATTGCTGAGTTTGCGGCGGCTTGCCTGGGCACCATAGTGAGCCCAGGGCCAGCCTGAACTACAACGCGAGACCCTGTCTCAAAAAGCAAAAAAAAGTGCCGGAGGGTTAGCTCAGTGGTTCCGGCGCCTGCCTCGCAAGCGCAAGGACCTGAGTTCGATCCCCGGTAACCACGTATAATGCTGGGTGTGGAGACACGCCCACCAACAATCAACACCGCATACCACAGTGCCGGACGTGGTGGCTCACGGCTGTAATCCCAGCACTCGGGAGGCAGAGACAGGAGGATTGCTGAGGTCGCGGCAGCTTGCCTGGGCACCATAGTGAGCTCAGGGCCAGCTTGAACTACAAAGCGAGACCCTGTCTCCAAAAAGCAAAAAAAAAAAAAAAGCAAAAAAAATAAAATTAGGTAATAGTCATAAAGAATGATAAATTTGAGTCATTTATATTCAAACAGATGTACCTTGAGGACATAGTCATGAGTGAAATAAATAGGTTACAAATTTGTAAATACTGTGTATCTTTTCTCTGGTATGAGAAAATGAAGGTGTAAATGAGTTCTAAAATGTATGACAGATATTGTGAAATAGAAAATATTCAAAGAGGAAAAAGGGGGTGGGTTAAGTAAAAAAGAGAAAGAAAAAATTTGATGGTTAAACAAAGGAAAACAAAAAAGGAAGCAAAGCCTATGTATATAGAGGTGGGGTTATAAGGTGGAGAGAGGAATGGGAAAAACAATTCAACTGTGTCATACACTCATACAGACTTTTAATGTTTGTGATCATGATGTGTGTATAGAACATACCAATAAAGTCAATTAAAATAAGATAAATGAAAATAAATCATGATTGAATTTTTATTTGATGAAAAAGTGTATTAAGAGGGTGGTCTGAGTTATTTCTGGTTTAGGAGAGTTTTAAAAGTCATAAGATCAAATTAGAGAATTAAATATACCTACTTCCATTTTTAAAAGTTATCCAAGTTAAATACATTTTCTTACTATAAGGCTACACTTTCAATAAACCACTCTAAAAAAGTAGGCACACTCTTATTTTAGATATCTGTTTTTATAAACTGGTAGCATATATGAGACTTAGTCATTTTTATTAATCAAAATCACATTCCTCAAGGATCAAATACAATAATTTGCATGGAGTTTCCTAAAACAGACCCCAAATTTACTCACAGGATTTCATAATGCTTCTAATCATTCAAAACTCATTGACTTCTCAGTTTTGTTTTTTTTTTAAGACAAAGCTTTTCCCCTTACTAGTTACTTAAAGGAGTTTGGCGTGTTTCTTTGATTTCTCTCTCATCATACACAGCAACTACTACATTTGGGGGGACTAAAAAGCTGAAAAGCACAATGTAGAGAAAACAAAGTGATTGTTACAGAAGCATGGTCACTACTGAGCCCCAGCACTCCTGTGTTGACCAGAGGAGTGGAGAAAAGGTGGGGGAAGGTCACACATTTTACATCTCAGATTCCCACTGGAGTTTTTACCAAGCTGGAGAATATCAGAGCAGATCACATTTGGGGGGAATGTGATGAGTTCGGACTCAGGATGTTAACTGAAGCATCTGACACATTTCAAAGCCTATGAGATTCCTAAGTAGGAATCATCAGCAATTTTACGATATCAAAAACCTTGGAAATACAGCTGGGCATGCAGGGTGGCCCATGTCTGTAATCCCAGTACTTGGGAGGTTGAGACAGGAGGATCACTGCAAGTTTGAGGTCAGCCTGGGCTACATAGTGAGTCCAAGTCCAGCCTGAACTACACACCAAGACCCTATCTCAAAAAAATAGAAAAAAAGAAAGAAAGAAAAGGAAAGGACCAGATGAATTTATGTAAAAATAAGATTTAGGAAGGAAAAAGAGCAAAACTAGGAAGAATATGAAGTGAATAAGATCATACAGTAACCCAACTTGTGCACAAGATTTAGGAATGTTCAACTCCCATTAAAAGAGGTAAAAGAAAACAATATGGGAACTCTAAGCAAAAATCATGGTTACTCGGTTTGAACAAAATTCAAGTACATTCAAGCATCTATTATTCATCCATTTAATTACTTGGCAAAAATGTCAAGCTTGTTATGTAGAAAATGGCAATGCAGTGAATAGAAGGACAGAGATAATTTTAGAGGATAACAAACATGAAAATAAGGTGAAGGAAAGGTTCTTATACTGGGGTCCTTGCTTGGCCAATGGAAGTATGCAGTAGTTTTGTTGGGTCTGTCCTTGAACTATAATAAAAATTAAAACTGAAGGAGGCTTGTCAAGGTCAGTCAACTAATTCGGCTTAGTATGGTAATAGAAGTTTTCCAGGTCAATTTTCCTGGGGGTAGAAAATAGCTAACAAAACATTTAGATTCATTCATTGCCCACTGAAGTTAGTGTATTTGTTTATACATCAGCTCCTTGCAAATTTTGTTTAGTATCAATGCCCCCAGATGAGATCGTAAGTGATTGGACTGACAAATGATGGGGCCAGACACTCAAAGCCAGATTTAGAAGCCAGTGGCCTCGTAGAGACATTATATTCCATGAAGCCCTACTTGAGTAGCCATCTAATCTCTCCAGCGACCCATCTCTTTGAAACTTTCCTCCAAAGGTTAATCACGGTGCTCTTAACAAGCCTGAACAACAGAGGGTACTTGCCAAGGAGGAGCAAGAAGTGCTTTCCTGCTACCTGCTCATCTTCCCACATGCTTATGTACGATCCCAAATCGTCCTGATGGAGGAAATCCCACCAAATGACTGGTACATGACAATAGGAGCACACGCCTTAGAAATGACTTCATCCTATCTGTCAACAGGATAATACTCAGGCCTCTGGCCAAAACCATGCTTTACATCTGCTGCCTGGCTTTGGAATAAAATTCCATGGATTCTACTGGGTAGAAACACAAACCACTGAACTTGAATTTCAGCTTCCTGCTAAATCAGAGAGTAAAGCCACCCTACTGTATTCTCCTTTGTATCCTTGTATAGATATTAAAACATACCATTCTTACCTCCAATGACCAACAAAAGTACAAACTCTATGAAGTACAAACTCTATGAAGCTGTCCCCTATGACAGAGGCCAGAGGTGATGCTGGGTGGTTCTGGGAAATTCTGGCATTATTCCAACATAAAAGTCAGATGAGCGTCTTGGCACTGCTTTGCTTTTCTGTTCTTCAATTCTCATATTTCCTCCCACTCCCCATGCTGCTCCCTTGGTTATGAAAAGTGATGCCTTCTGTTATCCCCTGTTGTTCCCTAATTCCAACTCATAAGCCTTACACCTTGCTGCTGTCTGACTCAAACGGTGATGTTCTACCTGACTGCTAATAATCCCACAACACGGAACCCACAGCACCTCCAGCATCACCTGTTTCAAGCTTTTCCTCCACAATAGGCGACAGTGATATCTGGAGAGATTAGGAAAGCTGCCTGATATGGGAAAACTGTCAGAGCCAAAATTTCCTAATTCTGAAGCAAAAGTTTTACTTCTTTTTCCTGCAGTTCATCTTCTACTACTTTCATCTAAAACTTTCTCTACCATATTCATAAGTGTTCTCAGAGACTACCTAAAAGAACTACAAACACCTCCTACTAACAATTATATTTCAATTACTAATCTCAAAGAAAAACAAAACTCCTTAAGATTTTTCTCCAGGAGACTCTGACATTAAAGGGAAAATATACCAGAGTATGTTATAGAACCACAATCACAAATAAAAACTAGTCACAGGACGGAGCTGCAGTAGCAAGGGAGGACACAGAAAAGTAGCATTTTGGGCCGGAGGGTTAGCTCAGTGGTTCCGGCGCCTGCCTCGCAAGTGCAAGGTCCTGAGTTCAATCCCCAGTAACCACATACAATGCTGGGCGTGGAGACTCACGCCCACCAACAATCAACACCGCATACCACAATACCGGACGTGGTGGCTCACACCTGTCATCCCAGCACTCGGGAGGCAGAGACAGGAGGATTGCTGAGTTCGCGGCAGCTTGCCTGGGCACCATAGTGAGCTCAGGGCCAGCCTGAACTACAAAGCGAGACCCTGGCTCAAAAAGCAAAAAAAAAAAAAAAAAAAAAAAAGTAGCATTTTTCTAGTAGCAAATATGGATGTACTGTGTGGGTGCACAGATCTGTTGGGTACATTAACTTGTTCAGTCTTTTCAACCACTTCAATAAGTATTATTATCTTCATTGGTTAGATAAGTAGACTGCAAGTTGGCAAAGCCATGTAACTTGCTAGTCCCAAGAAATGGTTGCTAAATGACAAAACTGCAGTTGAATCAAAGCTGTCCAGGGTCTGGGCTTTCAATCCCCATAAGAGGTCCTATTTCCTGAGGATAAAAGTATGAAGCATCACAATTCACAGTAAGCAGAGACCCAGTTTCACATCTCTGTTACAGAAAGTATAAAGTATAAACAGTAATTATTGAAGAGCTCAACTTAGAAGTTGAAAGTTCTTGACTCTGAAGATAATCTAAAAATAATCTAAAATAATCTAAAGTACCTAAGATTCCCAGACTTCTTTTGGAGGCAGGGTCTCACTTTGTAATTCAGGCTAGCGCTGAGCTCACTATGTAGCCCAGGAAAGCCTGGAACTCAGCAATCCTCCTGCCTCTGCCTCCCGAGTGCTGGGATTATAGACGTGAGCCACCACGCCCGGCACTGACATGGGATTTTGATAATTTTTGATAATGGGACTTTTGGAGTTGTACTTTCATTAACATGTATGGGGGGAATCATGCGAGATTTGGAGTTTGCAATAAACAGAAAGACTGAATTGTGATGGGAAAGACCAGTGAATCAAGATGGCACTGAGTTGATACGTAGGTTGCATGGGAGGCAAGTGGTGGTCCATTATTGTATCTTTAAATACAAATATCTGGATTGTTCATTACCAGACAATTAAGTGGAGGGTTACATAATACACATGAAGTAGAAACAGAAATTAGGTGGGAGGATTCACTTTTTTTCCAATAACAGATTCAGCATTGCAATTATACAGGTAAAAACACAGAAGATAACTTAAACCATTTTCCAGTAACACAAGGTGGTCTTCAGAGTCAAGAACTTTCAACTTCTAAGTTGAGCTCTTCAATAATTACTGTTTATACTTAGAAACTAATTTAATATGAATACAATGTCACTTTGCCCTCTATCTTTATATTATGTAAAATACTGATTTTTTTTAAAGCTGTATACACCTACATACCTTCGTCTATGTGTGTATATTTTTGTATTTCTAAAAATGACATCTAATTAACTATACCATTGATATAATTAAATCCTGTGCCAGCACATCATGGAAATCAAAGACACATAATAAAAGACAGAAAATTTCAAAAAAGTAGGATGGTAGAAAGAGCACTTGAACAAATGAAGACTCAGGTGGCCCAGGCAACGGTGTGGACAGACTCTCCAAACCACAAACCCAGCCAAGTCACTCAGCCCCAGAGCCCCGGTTTCATTATCTGAGTGTGACCAGATTCTATTGCACGCTCTCCGGGGTTCCCTCGGTTCTAACGCAGGGCTGGAGTCCGGTTCTCCACGGGCCCACACCTGTTCAGGAACCCAGGGCTCACCACAGATCGACACCTCCAATTTTAGGAAGGCTCCAGGCCTTAGCAAGTCTGACTAAGGAAACCACAAAGAGACATCTATTTCTGGCCTCTCTCCCCGGATGTGAGCACAGCCATGAAACCCGGCAGGTGATCTGGGAGCTATGTCCAGTCATGGGGAAGGGCTTAACCTCAGAGAAGAGCTGAACGATGCTGTCAGCGTGCGAAAGAGCTTATGATACGTGATTCTAGGGGACAGCGACAAGGGACTCAAGATTCCTTGAGGAAAGCGAGGGGAGGAAGCAGGTGGGGAGGAACCTGCTATGCACCACCCGGGAACAGTCTCCCAGAGTGGGTGAGGCGTGCCCTGGACATTCCACTATCCTTGGGATAACACATCTCCGTTCGGAAATATCCTGAGCAGGCCGAGCGGGTGGGGCAGAACCTGGGGCTTTCCTACAATTGCCCCGGCTTTCAGGACAGCGCCGGGCACGCTTGGCTTGCCTTTCTCGGGGGAGTAATGATAGCACAGGATGGCCTGGAAAATGGGAGCGGTAGCACCACACAGAGACTACTGGGTCTAAAGCTGTCCTAAGTTTTAAGTCTCTATATTTAAAACCTGGCTTTTTAGACAATAAAAAAAAAAAACTGGGCAAGATACAATTAGAATAGAGAAAAGGAGAGAGCAAATGAGGCAAGATTAAAACATAGAAGTAAAGAAAAATGAACAAAGAGGAAACCACTGAAGCAGGAAAGAGCTCCTGAAGGATACAGCTGTCTTCAGAGACTGGAAAATAACACCGAACTTGAAAAGAATGGATCATCCCAGCTCATACATAGGCTGATGCCTGAGCGGTGCCCACTTGCAGGACAGCTGTCCAGCCACCAGAAGCAGTGAGTGGACTTCCGAACAGGACCGGGCAAATCCTCAGCTAAGTCTCCCGCATATTCAAGTGAATAAGACAGCAAGAACACAGGTTGTTGGCTAACCGTAAACCAAACACTAAGCCTCAAATTATATGGTTATAACAAAAATAGTTTCATTTGAAAAGCCTGAGTTCTAAACCTTGATCATATTCTCTGACACATGTGTAGTCCATCTTTTTGATTCTAAAAATATTCCAAGCCATGGAATGGTAGGCTAAGAAATAATCCTCAACCATTTTTCAACATATAGTACATACTAGTTTGTTTCATTTATACTAATAGTGTATCTTACTTTGTTGAATATGTATTTCTTTTTTGTAAGAATCATTTTGGTTTATGACATATTAAGTAACTACATTAAATATTATATACAATTTAAAAATTAGTTTATCCTTTTGTTTATGACAATTTGTTTTATTTTTCATAAAATAAAGATATAAAACAGAAACTAATAACTGCCCTGATATATTCTTGCAAATAAAGGAAATTATCTTTCAAACTTTCTGCAGCACAGACAGTAAAACAACTTTCAGAAGATACTTTACAATACACACCCTATACCTAAAGTTATATTGTAAGTGTTAGTATGCTAACGCTGAATGTGTCACTTAACAAAGGATACTGCTTCTCAGAAATGTATCCTAGGGTATTTCATCATCATGCAGTGCCATAGGCATACGTAAACACACCCACGTGGTATAGTCTCTATATAGGTAGGTTATATGGTACAGACCCACGGTGGCAAACCGTTTGGAGTTTTCAAGCTGGGCATGGTACCACCGCGGTAAGCCCCGGCCCTTCTGGGGTTTTCAATGATAGCAAAGAGCTGGGTGAAGCGCCCGCGCCATAGGTTCACCACCTCTGGTATATACCATCCTCTGTCTAGTCCATAGTTGACCAAATGATCTTCACCCATCTCATGACTGTATTATTTATAATAAAATTATCCACCAATTCTGTGCTATTTATGCTCAATGCTGGGGTTTTAAAGGGCCACATGTATTTATTCACAAATTTAGTAACAAATATAGTATTTCTTCAAAAAATTAAGATCTGTGAGCAGTTGAGGAGGGGCTTTAAAAGGGAACCAATTCTTGAGGGGGGGAACCAAAATAATGGAAAATCTGTAGGGTTTTTAAAGGTGTCAACCACATTTTCCTAACCCTGGAATACTCAAGGTATATAGTACTTTATCACCTGGAATGACCCCATATGCTCTAGAAGAGAGAGAAACAGGGAAAGTATTAAGAAAATACATTTATCAAAGAAAAAACCACTTAGTAGCAGTCCTCAAAAGAAAATCAAATACTATAGCAATAACATTTTAGCCAACTCTTCCCTAAGCATCAACTAAAGCAAAAATTTCCTAAGACTCAAAAGTAATCAAACAAAGATGGAGAAGACATCAGGAATGAGGAGGGTTTTAATTATCTGTTACATTAGTGTATATAATATTCACAGAGACAAAGATAGAGCAAGGACAGCTTGGTAAAATGCCTCTCTCCAGATACTGAGAAATTCTCACTTGGAAAGTAGCCTTGGGGACCCCCAAAATGGGATTTAAGACCTACATTTTTAATAAATTCCTCAAATAGTTCATATGCTCTTGGTTTGTAGATTATACCTTGCAAAGTCCTGGGCATCTATTCAAAATTTCTTGTTAAGAGACAAAAAAAATTATAGCCAAAAACATAATTCAGATTGAGTGATTTTCTTCTACATCATAAGAAAGGTAGTAAAAAAAAGGGAATCAAAGTTTATGTATTTAGGGAGTGGGTGGTTGTGGGGTGGTAGGGCAGTGGGAAAAAAAATGAGAATTAGATTTTGTCATACACTGGTAAAAATTCCCAATATTCAGTGTGATCGTGATGTGTATATACAATGTACCAATAAAGATAAAAATTTAAAAAATTTTTTAAAAAGGTGCAGGTTGAGGGGGACAGAAAGGGTAGAAAATTAGACACAGGTTTTAAAGTGTTTAATTATTTGTGATAGATACCATCTGGATTTCCCTTGAATATCAGCTAATTAAAATATTTGCCAAAAGTAATTCAATTTAAGAAAATCCCTGCAGCTAGTTTCTTTCCCTTCAAAGTCTAAACACATAGACAAGTTGACACTGTGGGCTCCACCAAAGGAGCAGGAGTTGACAGGTAAAGTCAGCAGGGCCTCAAACTTCAGACGAACTACAATGATGTTGGGGAGTATTTAAATTTAATACTAGACTGGTGCTCGCTTTGGCAGCACATATACTAAAATTTAATACTAGACTTGAGACAGGATTTATGCATCTTATATATTCACCATTTAAGTACTCAATGCTGAAGTTGTGGTATATTAACAAGTTCACATAACCCCCATCCTAGTTTTAGAGCTTTTTTTCACTCTACAAAACCCCACACCGATGCATAATCACACCTTATTCTTTCTCCAGTCCTAGGTCACTGTGAATCTTTGCTGTTTCTCTTCATTTTGACTATTCAGGGTATTTCATGCAAATGGAAATATTGTGTTTAATATGTTTACCTTTTTTTTCTGGCTTTTGTCACTTAGTAAAATATTTTCAAAAAAATATTTTCAAAATTCATCCGTTGTTTCATGTATGAATACTTCATTTCCTTTGCTTGTTGAAAAATCTATTTTTGAACCACACATTTGGGCAAAAAGAGAATCCTGATTTTTTTTTTAAATCCATCATTTACCCACAACCCAAACAAAACATATGCAGGGGACTATTAATTATTTGAATAAAAGAATTGATCTTACTTAATATGACTTAACACAACAAAATACAGTCAGCATTTTGCTCATTTCTGTGAACCGATTCCAATCAGAGATATTATTTACTATTTATATACTGAAAATACCTTTAATAATTAATTCCAGACAAAATCAGAGTACTTTCTGTACTTTCACTGTGATTACTTTTGAAATAAACGACAAGGTCTGCAAGGGCCAGACGCTATAATCTGAAAAAATTTATAACTCAGAGTGCACAAACAACATAAGCTCTAATATTACTTCAGGCCGAATATAATGCTCTTACTTATACTGAAACTGCCAGGGATTTAGTTCAGGTGGTACCATGCCTACCTTGGAAGCACAAGGGCCCAAGTTCGATTTCTGGTACCAGGGGGAAAAAAAAAAGAAAAGAAAAGAAACACCAATTTATTCTGAAGTAATCAATAGTTTCTCTAAAGAACAGTGTGGTTAATCACTGATATCCCAAAATATAAACTCTGAAAAGAATAGAGATATTTTATGTGTAACTTGATTACTTAATAAATCCCAGATAACCAGAATTAAGGGCAGTTCACTAAAAATATTAGTTATAAGTTTTGTCATTATCTATGAAATCTTTTACAAATAATATGAATATACATTTTAGAATGAAAAAATATAGAAAAGTTAAACTGGTCACAACTCTGAGAAAAGCTATGGTTAATATTTAGTATATTTCCTTCTAGCTTTTTCTGTGAATAAAAAAGGTATATTAGTATACCATATATAATTCAAGTTACATTTACCACTGCTTTCCAAGAGAATTCATATATATGCCTTTAAATATTACTTTCATAGACTATGCATTCATACTGATGGAATTCACAAACATATGATATTTAAAATTGATATATATATATACATTAGAATATATCTCCATATGAACAAACCTTTCTTCTCACTAACAAAACCAAGCCCCTGGACAGTTTGTGGCCATGTCCATGTATACTGAACAGGACAAGAACATTTTCTTACTGACAATTACTCATGAGAGAATGGGGCACAAGAAGTCAAGGTGACCTTCACAAACTTTGCATTAGTCATCTCACTTTCTCCTTTTTCCAGATCTTCCGGGCTAGTGCCCACCCCCTTGGCCTCGGGTGCTTCCTGCTGCTCTCCCTTCATGAGATGGGTAAAGGCAGGATGAACATAGGCCAGAGAGCCGCTGGGGCTATGTACTAGTCACAGTTCCATGAGCTGCGATGAATCACTTTATTATTCAAAGCATGAATGTCTTGGCTATAAATATGAAAGCACTGTGCTAGCGGCTCACAGGGCCTCACCTAGCTCAGTACTATCTACAGACTTGTTGGCAGATCCTCAAGGTCTTCCCCAGTCCCACTGAACCAGAAACTCTGGGAAGAGGCCCAAAAAATCTGGATCATTCTTCTGATGCAGGAAAGCTTGACAACCAATCCTCTACACTTTCTCAAATCTCATAAAACTGCCTCCTCCACCTTCCTCTGGCATCTTTGTCCTGGCTTTCTGCTCCTCTGAAAAAAATTCCCTAAGAGGCTGATGTAGACTTGGAACAACCCAGTCAAGGCCATCACTGCTTTGCAGCTGAGATTCCTGCTTTATTCCACAACCCTCCCCCCATCTGGCCCCTCTGCTGACATCTGATGGCTCTCTCTCCTGTCTCAGTGTACTGCTTCACCAGTTCTCTCTTCTCTGTCACTTGCTATTTGTTTTTCTACCTCATCTCTTTTAAATTAGCATATATAATATTTTTTTCTACCTTGAAGTTTCCTTTGACCTCCATTTTCCTTGCTAGCCTTGGCCACATGGTTAGCAGAAAACACACGCGCAGATCCCGAGTGTTCCGGTTAATAAAGTCCGATCTGAAACCATGTAAACACCATCCAAGCTAAGACAGAAGGCAATTCCAGCCCTCAAGCAATTTTCTTCCTCCTTCCAACCAACTCTATCTCACACACTCAGGCCACCACTTAACTGCTTGCAGAACCAAAAGAATTAATTCTGTGTACCCATTTCACAAAAACTGAAATATATAGTGCATATTCTTTTCTAGCTCCCATTTTTGTTCAATCATACATTTGATACTCATCTCGGTTCTTTCACATCAGTTAATTTCTTTCTTGCTGTTGGATAATATTTTATGAATATACTATACTATGTTTATTCATTTGTTGATAGGTATGTGGGTTGGTTCCATTTTTTAATATTCTGACTAAGACGAACATTTGTGTGTACATCTATCTGTAGCCTGACTTGTGTTCAGTAAAGAAACATACACTGAGGAATGTGACCTGCGTGGGCTGTCATACTGAACAAATCATCTGGTCCTGAACTTTAGACTTAGTAAAATACAGGAAGAAACTTTTTCTTCCAAACACCAGACTGTTCAAAGACCTTGCCTCTGTGAATGCAAGGCAAAGGGACACTTTCAAAGCATTCGAGAGAAATATGTGACTTATTCTTTCCCATAAATAATCAAACATTCTTTCCATCCTCACCCAATCAACACTCTGTGCCTACTAGGTCTAGAACTAGATGCAAATAAGACTTGTTTCAGTCTTCAAGGAACTTTTCATACAGTCATGGAACTTGAATGTGAAAATGTAGTGATGTTTTAAGTGCAAAAATAAAACTATGCCCAAGGCACAATGTTGACTAAGAAGAGACTAACAAATGACTGAGCCACAGTGAGGTATAATGCTTAAGAGTACAGATCTAAGAAAAACTATTTAAGGTTAAGTCCCCTTTTCACTGCTCGTCACCTTGGAATAGTATTTGGCCAGGCTGGTTCATTTCTCTATGCTTCAGTTTGCTCATCTACAAAATAGACATAGTGGTGCCCACCCCTTAGGGTTCTGTATAGCTGAATATGTGTAAAACACTTCAGAATAGTGTTTGGCACTGCATATTAGCTGTTGCTATCACCACCACCAAGCCATGAGTTCTTTGTTGATATGAAGGGAGTGGAGGGATATTGAAGTCTTCAAAACGGGATAGACATAAAGCAAAAGTAAGTCAAGCAGCATGAGCGCAGGCACCGTTAGAAATAGCAGTATCTATTTGGGGCAAACAAAGACAATCTAACCAAAATGTAAGCTCGCAGGCAAAGGTACTAGAAAAAAATGGAGTACACGATGAAGCTGTAAAAACATATAAAATAAAAATAAAAGTCCTTTTTGTATCATAGTAAGGAGTATCACGTGCAAAGGGGAATTGGTGACTATAAGATATGACTTTAGGAAGTTTACTTGGTAGATGATATAAAGAAATCGCAAAGGGGCGCAGGGCGAGTGAAGTGGGGGGGATCAGAGGACATCACTTCTCACCAAGAAACACTAGGTCCCCAAGGTAAGAAGTAGCGACATGAACAGAAGGACAAGGAAGACACACATCAAGCAAGGTAAGGAGAATCCATAGAACTTGGTTACTGATTCAGAGGTTAAGGGAATGCAGGCACAGGGACCTCATTTGAATGATCCTCTAAAATAGGAATAGAAGAGTTGGGTTTCGAGGTAAAGATACTAAACTTGGTTTTGAACTACATGGAACTTGAGATTTTGTTGGCAATTTCATGTTGAGTTTTCCAGAGAAACTGATTTATGGATGTTAAATTCTAAAGAAAAAAAATAAGTGGACTATATATTTAAGAAACCATCACCACACATAAGGATGATAGTTAAGCCAGGGAAATGGATAAAATAAGACACTACACAGTGGAGTAGAAGAGACTATCAACACCATCTTTGGGAATACTATTATCTGCCAGAGGAAGAAACACTGGCTGATGGGCCTCCCTCCGCTCCATTTCCTATCAAGCATGCTCATTTCCTTTCCTCTGCTCTTAACTGTGACAGATTTGGACCCAAGAGAAGGAAGCAGGGAGAGTTCTGGGGAATTGTCATTGTTCGGATGAAAGAGAAAGAATGTCTTAATGAAATTGCTGAACTAAATTATCGACCAGACCCGAAGACTTTTATTTCTGGACTTTTGGACAATAACTGTTTTAATGTTTGTGCAAGTTTGAATTATAGTTTCTATTAGCAAAAGTAAACATCCTGACTGTTAAAAGGCATCAATACTAGAGATGGGAGGAAAGTATTAGATTAGAAATGGGAAAGAAATAGTATTCAAACCAAGAAGCAAAAGCTTCACTGTGGAGAGATAAAGCACAAAAGCTGTATTACCGGCTTTATGAATAATGTATGTGTATGTACATCTATGAAAACATGCTGATGGGCTGGAGATTTTGCTCAATGGTTCCAGTGCCTGCCTAGCAAGAACAAGGTCCCTGGTTTGATCTCCAGTAGCCACATACAACAATACTGGGTGTGGTGAATCATACCCAACAGAAATCAGTACCACAGTGCCGGACGTGGTGGCTCACGCCTGTAATCCCAGCACTCAGGAGGCAGAGGCAGGAGGATTGCTAAATTCAAGGGTAGCCTGGAGCTACATAGTGAGCTCAGGGCCAGCCTGAACTACAAAGTGAGACCCTGTCTCAAAAAAAAAAAAATTCATGATTAAGAGCCATGAAACTAGTAAATTCCTGCAGTTCTCTATCTACATGCTTCCTTGATACTGTTTGAAGTATTTTCAGAATGAATGGAAACTGCTTCCAATCACATAAAAACATTGTGTTTTTAAATTTCAGTGATCAAGTTTTTTTGTTTTTTTTTTGTTTTTTAGTTACTATGGGATATACTCTTATTTACATTCAAGTAGCATATGCTTTAAATTGAAAGAACCTCAGTATTTATGAGGGCATGATGTGATATGTTAAAACATTACATAAAGTATATACTATGAAGAACAGATCTGATGTTAACAACATACTTATGAGACAGCCAAATGCAAATAATGATTTTGTTGTAGCATTCTAAGACACTCCTGCAGAGTAAGACAAATTCTAGAGGGGCTAGAAAAGATTTTATAGCACTAGACAACTATAGCTTTGCAGCAAATACCAAAAATGTCTGACACTTCTTTCTCCAGAGAATCAGACTAATGGTAGAAGGCAAAAAGAAACACATCAATACTTGTTTCTCATTCTTTGTGAAAGAGAAAGCAGTCTTGCCTTTGGGAAATGCTCAACAAGCAGCAACAAATACAGGCCAATAGCAAATGGCAAATAGTTTTACAGTAGAGACTCAGACCATTTTAGGAAGCTCCTCCTGAAGATTTTTAAACCCAAGATACCACACCAAAATCCCTAAAGTCTAAAACACCACTGGGACCCTTAGCACTATGGCTCGTGCCGAAGGTGCTAGAATCTTGCCACTGAGAAGGGTGGCCCATAAACCAGGACACTGGCTTCGTCTTGGAGCACACAGAAAGGCGGGCTTGGGCTCAGCCTAGGTCCACTGAATCAGGATCTGCAGACTGACAAGATCCATATGTGTAGGGGGACACATGACAGTTTCAGAAGCACACTTCTAGCATGTCCTCTTTCACCTCTTCAGTTCTCACTGAAACACACAGCCCATCATTCAGGTCTCCACTGCAACGCTGCGTTGCTTACCGCACACACACGGCCTAAGCAAAGTGGCCAGTAATCTGACTCAAGAACCACAGGATATGCCAAGTGGATTTTATGAAGTACCATGAAAAGAACTGGGATATAACTCTGAATACTTAGGAAATCTCTAGGCTGTTACTGAACATTCCAATATAAGGGGTACAGGGGGGAAAAGAAAATGCATGTGCGATTATGTAATTACAACACGAACTGGGGCAAAGAGCTAAAAGATGTCGAACCGGAGCATAGATATAGACGCCACTGCTCCTCGTGAATTCTTTAGCAGATTCCCAAAGGCTTGTCTTTAATAATTAACTTGTCTTTGCAAATCCCTATTTCAAAAGGCTGTTCTCACAGCTGATGTAATCTAAATTAAGGACATATCCCCGGTGTGTGAAGGTTCCATTTTTCTTTTTCTTATTTCCAATTTCAAGAAGATAAAACTGTCTGCTTCTGATTTATATGTTCAAGGTTAATATAATAACTAGAATCCACAGAAGCTCAGTGTAAAGTGAATGAATACAAAAAAGAATGCATTTTTGTTTCAAAGGAGTATTATTTAAAGGACTGGTAGTGACACCACTAATATTCAACGTGGGATTTCAGTTTCTGTGCTCACCCATTGTGCACTGAATTTAAGGGGTTCCATAAACACCAATGAACCAAGCAATACAATAGACTTCATAGCATTCTTGACAGTAGAATGTGAGTGACCCCCTTTCCCATATTTTGAACAACTTAGTTTCTTCCAAACAACTGAAGATAAGCTCAAAAGAACATAGTGTTTAGGAGCTGGGGATGTAGCTCAGTGGTTCTAACCCTTCCTGGCAAGTACAAGGTCCCAAGTTCAATACCTGGTATTGAACTAGAAATACCTGGTATTGAACTAGAAAAAAAATGTAGTATCAGTATTTGACTCAAAAACTTGTGGACCTACTACCTCAGGATGTTAATCGGGGAAACTGGGAGTTCAAGACATATGGAAAAACACATGGTTAAGATAAACAAGGTAAATTAAGAGTATTCTTCCCATTTCTTTACCACTTTTATTTCTTCATAATTAGAAACTTGCAGAGAATTCCATCACTGGGGAAATCTAATCTGCTCACTTTTCTGCAAAATGACTTCAAGAAGGTAAAATGACTTCAAGAAGGTAATCTTCAATGTTAACATTAGCATTCTTTTTATTATTATGGTTCAATTTATTCAACTTTAATTACTTTATGGTAAAAGCATTTTCTGTCCAAGATAAGAGACACACTCAACTCCTATGTGGTATTCTTTCTATGCAGTCTTCAGAGGCAAAGAAGTATTAGATCATCCTAATTTACAAAGGAGAAAGTCACAAGGCATGCTTCTTAAGGATGAAATACCAACTGGGAGAAATCCACAGGCAGGTGCAGCAAAGGGACTGGGGCTCTTGTGTCCCACGCACTGTGCTATTGGGGTCTCTTTACTATTTACCAGCATTTAGAGAGATGACCATTGCACTTCAACTCTGCAAAGGATGTGTTACAGAAATAGTTTTTCTTTATCTCAGACTGACTGAGACAAAACGAGAGACATGGTCCAAGTGGTTTGTAATAAATATTTGCCTCACACCAATTCTCTTAATGTTAAAGTCAGAGAGTGTGATTATGGTTGCTTTAGTGCCTAATTTTTAAATACTTAAGTCTTTTTTTTTTTTTTGAGACAGGGTCTTGCTTTGTAGTTCAGGCTGGCCCTGAGCTCACTATGTAGCCTAGGCAAGCTTCGAACTCAGCAATCCTCCTGTCTCTGCCTCCCGAGTGCTGGGATTACAGGCATGAGCCACCACACCTGGATAAAAATACTTAAGTCTTAAAGTGAAGCATCTTTATTGTTGTGATAAGCCTAGTCTATGTTGAAAAAAATAAAATACACAGAACCCAAAAAACTATGAAGGTAAAAAATAATTGCATGGTTACCTAAATTTAGTGAGAGGGACTAAGAGATGACAGCTAGGAAACCGAGCATTTTGATTTTGGCTAACAAAAATGACCTAAATTAGATATAATTTCAGTTGTACAACTCTGTCAATGTGCTAAGTCTACTGAATCTAACATATTATGTTTGTAAATTGTGCCTATGCAAATTTTTAGTCTGATGAAGTTATTTTAAAAAATGCTCAGTTCTAAAATTCAGCAAAAAATAACACAAACTGAAGTCCAAGGAGATTACGTTTTCATATTTCACTTACTGAATTTATGATCTAAGTGAACATAAAAATGTATAAAGCAAAATGATGGAAAGAAACGCAACCTCTGTCAGGTTGATTTATTAGTTTTATGACTATTTTACTATTCTAGTACGTGGCTTTCAAGGTTCCAGTTAAGCATAGGAAGGGTCTTTTGCTTGGTGCTTTGTGTAATAATGTCCACCTACTAAAGATGTTCAGCTGATTTGCTCTGTAACCATCCATTTCAATCAGAAGCTCCTGTTCTCTTCACAGCTTCACCAAGCTACTGAGGTAGTTGTGATGAAAAGAACTTGCAAACATCATCCTCAACGCCAGCACAGAACTTTAAAGGCACCATAAAAAAGCATACTGCCCTTAGAAAAAATATGGCTGTTGCACATCCTCCTGAAAGTTCATCCCAGGCCTCAGACAGCAGAACGTCAAGCATCTTTTACTAAAAGGAAATATTTTTAGAGGTTTTATCTATAGTTGTGTCTTCCTCTTGTGGGAGCATCCATTATCACCGTCAGACTCCTCACAATCCGCATACAATCCCCGTCTCCACACTGCTCCTCTTCTCCTCCAGCTTTTTGTCCTAAGCCTCTTTTTTCTCTTTCTTGCCTCTACCTCCCCCACCCCAACCTGACCATCCTCTAAGTCACCCTTCCATATGGAATCAGAACAATGGCTCTTCACATCCCTTCTAAGCTGCTAAGGCTCAGCGGGCATTTCATAAGAAAACAAAGCATCTGCAATTTCCACAGCACAGTGTCCTGGGCTGCACAGTTCTTTTAAAACTTCGTATCTGAACACAGTGGGCTTGAAAAGGAATACTTCAGAATGCAGCTGAGTATTTCAAGTCAGCTAGCATTTACATATGCTTTTAGAGATAATAAATTCCCAGGGTGCACACCAACTTTTTACATCGACATTCTGTTTTACTACATCGTCTTAATGACTAGACCAATTTTCAGCAGGAAGATGGTGATTCAAACCACCACCATTGTATGCCATTAAAACTATCAAGAAGGGCCGGAGGGTTAGCTCAGTGGTTCCGGCGCCTGCCTCGCAAGCATAAGGACCTGAGTTCGATCCCTGGTTACCACATATAATGCTGGGCGTGGTGGCTCACGCCTGTCATCCCAGCACTCGGGAGGCAGAGACGGGAGGATTGCTGAGTTCGCGGCGGCTTGCCTGGGCACCATAGTGAGCTCAGGGCCACCCTGAACTACAAAGCGAGACCCTGTCTCCAAAAAAAAGCAAAAAAAAAAAAAAAAAAAAAAAAAAAACTATCAAGAAGCCACTAAAACTGTGCATGTGAAGTGATCAGTATATCTATGTGAAAGAAATACATCTTCTAAGTACCTCAGCCTAGCCTGATGGTTTCAATACATCCTTGTCACATCAAGAGATTAATTAAAAGGCCCACTACATTATATTGTGAAGTGACACTTTTTAATCATAGTAAATTTATTTGTTGCCACTATCAAAGTTCTTATTATACTATTATCCAGGAGGTAACAAAAGGAAGACACGCAGGCATATTGGCAGACGCTTGTAATTCCAGTACTCAAGAGACTAAGGCAGGTGGATTGTTATGAGTTTGAGGCCAACCTCAGGTATAAAATGAGTTCAAGGCCAACCTGGGCTATATACCAAGACCCTGTCTAAATTAGATAGATAGATAGATAGATAGATAGATAGATAGATAGATAGATAGATAGATAGATAGATAGATAGATAGATAGATAGATGAATGCCAGACAGAAAAGATAGACACATAACCCACCCTCAGAGGATCTAGCATCCCACATATGTAAGAATTAAGTGGAACTCTGGTTACTTGATAACAGTATGCTCTTCCTCAAAGTGGTCATGAATACAGCCATAAAAATTATTTCTAAAAAAAAAAAAAAATCACAGAAATCTTACTTACGATATTGTGTGCAAAAATAAGACAGCTCAGATTCAGCTGCATTTGGGCATTTTTGAGCAGCAGTTAGTCTTTTATAAAATATGATTTATACTACATCACCATGAATCACCAGAAAACTAATTTTTTTAAAAAAGTACATAACCCATGAGCATTATCAAATGTCACAATTAAGAACATGCATTGACTACCCAGTTTGGTTTGATCTTTTCTGTCTAGAGTAAAATGTGAGAGATGTAAAGGAAAAACACTACCTTAATAAAGGCTTGTTAAAGTTTCCCTAAAAGTGCTCAACCCTGCAGTCTACATACAGGATGGTCTACTGAAGAACCCACTCTTGCTAACTTCAAATAAATTCCTGAGGGACTAGTTCAAAGACAGAAGAGAGCTTGGCCAAGTTTAGAGGAATGTTTTCAACCTATTTACTGTCTTACAAAAATTTTCAAACACAACACACAGCAGTTATATAATTAACCACTATGCGCTCATTATTTAGCTTCACTGAGAATTGACATAAGGACATCTCATTTAGTTCAAGTGAACCCAAACACATACCTACTGAATTAGATCAAAGAATATTTATGTTTATACCTTTTGCAAACATTTTGGTAGACTAAATGCCATCAGTTATAAAAACTGACAACTCCAGCATTTATCAAAAGCTAGAAACTACTCATCTAAAGACTTGATCAAACTACTAGAGTTGCTTTTGCATTTACTACCAGAGGCAGCTCATCTTGTCTTGGTTCTTGACAATAATTTTTCATCACAGATGCTATTGATATGACTCCCTAGGTGGGATGTGAAAGTAGCAGTTCAAAGAATGATCCTGGCCCCAAATCACTTCTTTCCCTTTCTCATATCCAAAGTCTTCATAGGTTTAAATACTTCAGTATTTGTGTTTTGTAAATTAGATTTAAGGAAGGATAGTGCATTGAACACCTATCAGTCATACATACCTAACTTCAAATTAAGTTCTTTGCTTTTAAAGGAAACAGCTAGCTAAGCATGAAGACGACTCGTGACTTAATTTGTGGAAGGAACTGAGAATAAATCTCAAACATAAGAGCCTACATGTGTGTGTGTGAGAAGATTCCAAAGGCTACTTGCCTATTCAACATGTTTCAAGTCCTACCCTTAGTAACCATAGGTACACACATGCTGAAATAGCATCCAGAGAGGCTTTGAGGCAAACACTTAAGAAGATTCTGAAAGTCCTACAGAAGGACTACCAAGAGAGAAGTAAATGTGCCACAAAATGAATTCTCAAGATTTTCTCTGTACGTATTCAATTTCTAGAGGCAACACTTAGGAATCTGCAGTTTACAAGAAATTCACGTGATACCCATAATATCAAAGTTTCAGAATCAATGCACTAGAGAGTTTTACATCCTTTCTCTGAAGAACAAAATGAATCTAACAAGGGTAAGAAATCTAAACATGTAATATCATGTTTTCTTGCAATCTACTTTGCTCAAAAGATTTACTAAATAGTTTGACCAAAATCCAAGAACATAAACTTTTATTATAAAAGTAAGAGTAGAACCTCTGTGGACAGACAAGATCTGAACGGCAGGCCAGTCTCAGGCAGAGTTTAAAATGGCATGAAGACATCTGCTCTTAACAGGGCAGCTATGAACAGCATGTAGACAGCAGGCTTGGCCTGACAAGCTCCTTATAGTTTACAACTGACAGGATAGGTGGAGCCTTCCTTATGCATGGCCAAATGGAGATTAAAGATCCCCTTGCTTCTCGTATTTCATACATCAAATAGTTGAAACTAACTACTCAGTCCAAAGATTTGCTTACAATGAACTCTAAATGGGCAGGAAAGGGCATTTTTTTCTGGAAAATAATTACTTGAATGTTGCAGGAAAAGTCCACCTGAAGAGTAAAATGAAATGAAGCTTAATACTGAACAAATTTATTTCAGTTACTGAGAAAACCTACTAATTGCTCTTCAAGATTTTAAGACTGGCCGGGCGTGGTGGCTCGCGCCTGTCTTCCCAGCACTCGGGAGGCAGAGACAGGAGGATTGCTGAGTTTGAGGCTTGCCTGGGCTACATAGTGAGCTCAGAGCCAGCCTGAACTACAAAGCGAGACCCTGACTCAAAAAAAAAAAAAAAAGATTTTAAGACTGCATAGAATCAATTCTTTAGATTCAACTTCTGTTTGCAGGAATTTGAAGGGTGGAACAACAATTAATGGGAACCATGTATGTGAAATAGGAAAAAAAAGCTTCAAAGGGGAAGCAAAACTAGGGAAGCGGGCACAGGAGAGCAAAGAAACAACTTGAATTTAAAAAGGAAAAAGTGGAAACAGCTTACTTATATGGGTGGTGGAGGGACTGAAGAGAGTAGGGGAATGGGAAAAAATAGAATGTACAGGTACAAGTTCTCAATGATGAATGTGATCATAATATGTTCATAAAATGTACCAATAACTCAACAAAAAAACTAGAAATTTGCAGAATGAAGAATGTCTTACAGGACAATTGATCCAATTTGCCAACAGGTGGATGGCAGAAAAGTGCAAAATGAATAAAAATTATTCTATATTCTAAAATCACTGACTTGAACACAAAGTAGAAGTTGATATGGTCTCTGATCCAAAAAAAAAAGCTACAGAAAACACTTCTGAGATACGAAAAATGTGAATATAGATTAGAAATTGGTATAAAGGGATTCTAGTAAATTTTCTATGTATGGTACTACAGTTACACGAGAAATATTCCCTTTTAAACATGTTTATTGAAGCACTTTGAAGATTATATCTGAAATTTATTTTAATACTCCAGTGTTTCTCCTCCAAAGATATCAACCATGGCAAAATGTTGAAAATTGTTAAATCTGAGATGAATTTACTAGACCATTTTCTCTGTTTTTGTGGTGTGATGAAGTTATCATAAAGTTAATCTAAAATTTCAAAATTACAAAGCTATTATAGGGGTTTCAGGCAAGAGTATAAAATAAGATCTTGGAAAATTATAGAATAAAAATATTTCTATACATAAAATTGTGTTTAAAGGGCTCACACTTTACTTACAGACTAAAAAGTAATATCACTTGCCTAAATCTTATGTCAAACAGTCACTTATTTTATCCATATAAATATATTAGCATCGTTATTTTTGAAGGTCCATTTTTGTTCAAGATAAGAATTAGCTCTCCCTTGGAAATTATTGCACATTATATTTTTATTGGGAAAATAGAACAAGAAGTTCTTCCCTGTCACAATTAAATTTAATCTGATATTAAGTGATATTTCTAAAAAATGTAGAATATATTCAGTTTCTCACGATGCAAAATCCTTCAGGCAGAGGCAAGAGCTAGAAGTGCAATGAAGATTCCCAGTCCTTATTTATTCCCTGTCCAGCTCATGCTATTCTAGTTTCCTTTAGACTCAAAGTTCCTGTATTTACACAACTGTAACATGGATGAGGAATTTTGCAAAATACTTTTCTTTACCTCAAATCCATGCAGGTTGAGTAACACATGATACATGAGTGTCCCTGCATGAGGTAGGTTCCATATAGCTAGCTAGCTCTCAAAGCCCAGTCTACCTTCAGAGCCACCTGGATCAATTTCTTTGCTCAGTTGGCCTCCTCCTATGCACAGTAAACAACAGTCAGCGCCCTCCAAAAAGCACAACAGAGCAAAAAGAATTTGGTAATTATTTTTTTCTTCCAAATGTAAACAATCAAACTGATGAGAATGCTGCACAGCAAATTTAGGAAATACAGTTTCAAATACAGTTCTTCCCATCCAGTCACATTCTTTTGATAATAAAGGAAAGTACTGTCCTGCTATGAAAGCTACTGAAATAACTCAGCATCTACAGGGAAGGCCGCTTGGGGACCAAGTAGAGCCTTTGACTGTGCAGGTGGCACATTACAAACAAAATCACTCAAAGAAATTCCAAAGTGGTTCTAGCAAGCTCCAGCGAGATTAACTTCGGTTATTTCTGACCCTCTATTAAAGAACACCATCACTAGTGAGTGTCACAAAACTTCTAGAGTTTAAGCAGATGTATTATGAACCACATACTCTGGAGATGTGATTCACTTGAGTATTTTAAGCTTCTTGGGTTTTAAAGAACCTTTAGTTTTTCAAAGAACAAAAGCTGTGCTTTTAACAGCTTATTGTTACAGACACAACTGTAGTTCTAGTCAGAATTAAAAATATGTAGAGTAGAAGAATCCTAGTGAATTCTGTGAGATTAGGAACTGATAATGTGGTGCTTTATTGGGTTCAAGCATAATGTTGAGACTTTTGTTTTCTTGAATAAACCAGTAATAATTTTAAAGCACAAGATTAGAATTCTAGAGAAAGCTGAAACACAAGTTTTCCTGTGTTTTATGCTCAAATCCCACAGTGCCTCATATTAAAAGTTCTACGTCTAAGTTTTTAAAAATGTTTTCTCATTAGCAGCAGTCATACTGGTAATAATTAGTAGGAAAGGTATTTTATTTATAATCCATCCCTCTATTCTATTAACAAAACCCCAAAATTATTGAGAAATGAAGCACAATTATAAGATTGCATTTATTCCCACATTCATCCAGCATTTAGAAATTGTAGGTGTGAAAGGGTCAGATATCTAAAACTTGGTGTTTTGTGGAATATTTGTTTTCTATTAAAGTACAAAGTTGAATGCATCACAATAATACAAAAGAATCACATCTGAACACATTCCTGGGAAAAGTATCAAAATGAATATTTGGAATATTCAACCTTGAACCTATCTAGAGTGAAATTTCTAAACGTAATGACAATATTTCTAAACATATTTCCACATGAAGTTTTAACAAATTAGAAATAATTGCTAATAATTCTGAATATTTTCTAAGTCTGCCAACCTGGGAATATACTGAAGTACATTTCAAACAAACATCAAATGTTTTTCAATAATAAATGAAAAGGGACAAGAATTTCACTTAACTTAAATTTTCAGTCAGAGTAATGATACAATAAAAAATAATCAGCTACTACATTAAACTCTCAACTGTAAACAACCAACAAGAGAATGTCATGGTTTTTAATTCCTAGTGAATTAGCAACACTGAAAATAAAGAATAACAGTTCTATAGTATTTAAAACTACTTCATTTTAAAAGCTCAACAGTGACTTTTTTCAAAAGTCAACTGAACAAGGATTCACATTTCTATTCCTCTATGCTATATTTCCTTCTAAAAATAGACCTAATATTTGAACACCTACATAGCAAATACCACCTTCAAATATTTATAAAGGAAACTCCAATTACACTTCAATCAATTTAAAAATGAAGTCTATTCATACTCTAGCCCATAGACTACATGTAATTTAAAATGCTGTACTTTAGATGGGACTTTGAATCATTCTGTTTTTACACTTCAAAGACCACTTTAAGAAGATTACATCACCAAAGTATGGTGAGATTCTAAGTTTCATTCCAAACTGGCCAGATGTGAAAAGCAACCTTCCACAATTCAGACACATCTAAGATACCAACATGCCAAACAATTTCAGACTCCTGATAAAAATTATCCTCCAAAATGATGCTAAACAGGACTCCAAAATGAATCTCATTTCTCATTACTTTTGCCAAATAGAGATGCTTACTAAACCAACAGAGCCTTTTCCTGGGGTGAAGGAGAAAGAGTGTCAGGTGGACTCAGCTTGGTATCCCGAGTATGGTTAAAATGGAAAACAGATACTTACCAACTCTTAGAATACACACTCAGATAGCAACCACAACATCTGCATGGTCATGGTTCTTAAACTGACATTAGTCCATACAGAGGCCAACAAGCTTAAGAGCCATACAGGAAGCATAATGAGTACTGCCCAGTGCCAGGTTCACTTACCTGCAAAAGGAAAAGCAAAGGTTTAAATCTCTCTAATCATGAACATGCAATTGACTCCTCTCATCTCTACTAATTTTTTTTGACCTAAAGTAGATTATGTGGCACACACACACAAAAGACAAATAGAACTATGTAGTCTTTTCTAATACTGTTTGGAAACAAAAGTTCCCTATCCATCCATAAACTATGACTTCTTTAACAGGTACAAGCTAAATAGATGCAGAAGCGGAATGTTTTCCCTAGGATAGGCTGATGATAAAAAATAGCTCTTCAGTTTGCTGGAGAGCAGATGTAACAACAAAACACAAGATGGAAATAGAAATCTCTTAATATCTTAAGGATGTTTCACTGAGAAGTGTCTAGTGCTTGTCACTATCAGTTGCAGCTCTTTCTCGATAGGATAAAATGGTGCTAGAGTTATTGCTGGAATTTTGCCAATGATCTCCTAGGCAACTGACAGAGAAGCCATAAATAGAGCAGCAAACACCCTCGCTGTTTGCTACCCTGAAGTATTTTGCCCTTGTACACGTCAATGTGCACATTCTCAGACACATGCTTCACCACAAACATTCCTCTCATCTCGAGTCATAGAAAATATCCAAAATACGGATGCTCTGAAGATACAAACTACCTCTACATTTACATATATTTACATGGGTAAAACCCTAATAGCTAACATGGCTGAGTTCTTGCCATGCACCAAGTCTCAAAGCATTTTACATGTGTCGATTCACTTAATATTTTAAATAATTCTTTTGAGGCATATTTTTTATTTTCTATAAATAGGGAAGAAATTAAGAAACTTCTTAAAACCATATGGTCAGGAGAGACAAAACTAGAATTGAGACATTTTTAGAATTGAGACATTTTTAGAATTGAGACATTTTTAAAAATTATTATCTATTCAGTTTCACAGATTCAAGAGTCAAGACATCATGACACATTTTGACACATTTCTGAAAGATGCCAAAGAATCTTTGCTTGTTTACTTCAAAAAGAATCAAAATGACAACAGTAAGGCTTCACAGCTGTTTTCTACAAGATAATCATCATTCCCTTAGAAAATATTTATAGCCAATGTTTGACAGAAATAAAATGGTTCAATGGATCAAAGTTTACAAGTATCAATTCATTATTTGTCCTTACAATAACTTTGTAACCACTGTATAACTGGTCTGACAGGGCCAGAGATTTAGCTCAGTGCTTCTGGTGCCTGCCTAGCAAGCTCCAAGGTCCTAAATTCAACCCAATAACCACGTACAACAATACCAGGTGTGGTGAGTCACACCCACCAGTAATCAATACCACATACCGCAGTACCTGGCCTGGTGCCTCACACCAGTAACCCCAGCACACAGGAGGCAGAGGCAGGAGGACTGCGGAGTTCAAGGCTTGCCTGGGCTACATAGTGAGCTCAGGGCCAGCCTGAACTATAAACTCAGACCCTGTCTCAGAAACAAAAACAAACAAACAAACAAACAAAACTGGTCTGACAAAAGTTTCAAGAATTTTTCTTAAGATTAAACCTCGCGGGCCGGAGGGTTAGCTCAGTGGTTCTGGTGCCTGCCTCGCAAGAGCAAGGTCCTGAGTTCAATCCCCGGTAACCACATAGAATGCTGGGCATGGAGACTCGCCCACCAACAATCAACACCGCATACTAAAATGCCGGGCATGGTGGCTCACTCCTGTAATCCCAGCACTCGGGAGGCAGAGACAGGAG